>JBBPDI010076761.1:0-14999 GCA_037974545.1 Cucumis variabilis | reverse complement strand
CAATAATAACACTTTATTAATAACGGTCAATGGATTATATTTACAATCTATGAGTTTTAGGACATAAATCCCAACAAGACCGACCTATGAGGTGAACTTAACGAAGCTTAAGAGATAGTTTAAGAGAACTCATGAAAGAGTCTAAGAAAGCTTAGAGATAGCTTAGTGGGACCCATAAGGTGAGTATTGTCACACCTTGATCTGCAAACAACCTGAAGCAATAGAAAGATGTGTGAAAAGAAACATGAATTAGATTAAATCTTTAAAGTTTAGTCTTATCGCCTAGTCCACTCATAAACTTAACACAATAAACTTTAACTATTATGCAACAAGAACATCATAAAGAAGCAGAAAGTATAACTAAATCTTCTTTTAATAACTTAAATTTTAGCATACAACAATATTTACATCAATCCTTGCTATAAAATATAACAACACAACTGAACGCCTACCAGTCTCTTCTCACCTAGCAAGCTTCTCACCGTTTCCTTATCTTGGCCTTAACGTCTTGCCACCTGAGAATGAAAAAACTTAAAACATAAGTCAAAAGACTCGGTGAGGTTTTTGAGAAAACCATTTGGAACACATTTCATAACATAGTCAATTTAGTTCAAACATGCCCATGCCTCATTTTAATAATAACAAATAATTGCATAACACACAAATTAGTCTTGTATTCTTCTCGTTGAGAGCATATACCATTTCCAACACCAAGACTCATTGCCTTGTGTTTAGACTACTATGATGGCCTTTTCATCAACAACATTCGTGAATCGTCTGACTCACTCCTCGTTGCTTAGGCTACCAAACACAATGCACATTTTTTATGCATTAACTGGCTTCACTCCATTATGCAGACCTTTTCTATATGGTTGCCTATACCCTTATGTGCACATAACATTTAGCTCAATGATAGGCATCAAATAATGGTTTGAATACATTTTCACATTCGTGAACAACATAAAACTTCTTTAAACATAAGCCCCCTTTTGAAATATTCATATCTAAAATATCATTACAAATCAACATGAGATTTAAAAGAAAGTTTTAAAGTACAAAACACACTTCAAAATCACTCACAAAGACTTGATTTCCTTTAGCTCAAACACCTCACTTCGGCTTTTCTTCTTGCATAATGCTTTCTTAATAGCTTTAACTCTTAAGAAAATTCTTAGAAAGCAAACAAACTCTTTAATCCCTTTTAGTTTATCTATACTAATCTGAAACCAAATTAGTCACCCCTAAGCTTCTTTATATTTTGTCAGCTCCTACTTATAGCTTTACACATATAAGCTTAATATTTTACTTAACCCTGCTTAACCTTAATCTTTACACATAAATCCATGTCAAATTGGATTTGACATCTTTTCGGCTAGCTTCTTTTTGCATGGCTCTCAAAATGCCTAAAGTCTTTAAACACCTAGAGTCTCCTTGTCTCACCTCATTTAACACAGTCTTTAAAATGCAAGCTTCTTCTCAAAACGCCTATTTACACCTTGTAAAAAATTTAACTCTTCTATTCCAGACACGGGTCTCACAAGTATAGTTTAGCTCAAGGGAGTCTAGAAGAGAGCTTAAGAGAACCTACGAAAAAGCATAAGAGAGTTTGGAAGAAGCTCAATAGGACTCATGAGGTGAGCTTAACAGAGGCTAAGAGAGAGAGCTTAAGAGGACCCATGAGAGAGTCCAAGAGAGATTAGAGTGAGCTCAAGGGACCAGCTTAGAGGAAGCTCGGTAGGACCATGGAGTGAACTTAGTGGATCCCAACAAAAAGCTCAAGAAGACTCATTGAAAAATCCAAGAGAGCTCGGTGGAACCCATGATGTAAACATAATGTAGTTTAAATGAGCCTAAGCCAAGAGAGCTTACGAAAGTCTAAGGAAGTTGAAGCTTAGGCATAAGAAGCCTAAGCAAGCTAAATCCTTATAAGAAAGTTCAACTTATGAGAGCTCAAAAAAGCTTAATGTCACATGGTTACTTTTCTAAAGTAACAAACGTGAAGCACAATGGTATTTTAGGCATAGAAAAGCACCAAAGTAAGCCTTCTTAGAGGTTAAAGACTTATTAGAGCTTTAAGAGACTTGAGAGAAAGAAAAGTAATAAGAAAGTGTATTGATGATTTAAGAGCTTTAAGAGCTTTATTGATGATTTCCCAAGGATGGTTACAAATGGAACCCCTTTAGGATATTTATACCAGAGGCACACTGACTTAGGACACTTCAACCGCCTTAGTAGGTTGGTTAAAATACATCTAGACCTTTATTGGGTTTTCATGACGCTTTTGACTGACATTAAAGGTTTCCCGACTGTCATAAAAGTTTATAGACACATTTAGGTTTGTCTAACGCACGCCTGAAGGTTTCCATGTCTTCTGTCTCCCCCGTGCACATTTCACCCATCGTCTGGCCTTCCATTCGTCATTGTTTTTTAGAACGTTTAAGGGCTTTCAAGGGTCTTCTAGCTGTGCGTACTTGCCATCATATGCACATCTCTCCGTCTCTCTCTCGTGCGTCTGTCTTTGTCTCGTGCACGTGTGCTCTTGTTGTGCTAGAGTCGTGCGCATCAACTATGCCATACGCAGTGCACATGTGGCATGGGTCATGTTCACGACTGTGTGCTCATCAACTTTCATGGGTGAGTTAAGGCATTGGCGTGTCTACTTATCTATGCTTTGAATTTTTGGACTGTGTGGAACTATCTTGGCTTGGGCTATGCTAAGAAGCCTTAATTTTGAAATTTTTTGTCAAATTTTGGGGTGTGACACCTTTGCCCACTCAATTTTGCAACGTCCTCATTGAGCTTTCTTTGAACTTTTTGATCTTTTTCTGAAATTGCCAGAGTAAGTCTTCTCATTCTCAGCATTTTACTCTCTGGCAAACCTTCCCACACGATCAAGTATACTTTACAATTTGGAACTCCTCTTCGCCTTATCTATCTTTCGGCCATATTTTCTTTGATATTTTTGTCAAAATCAATCACTAGTTCAGTTAGTGCACAAGAGGTCTTGCTCCAACTTGGATCCTTTTTGTCTTCGTGAAAGGATTTTAGCATACTTACATGGAAGACATTGTGGATCATGAGTTTGGGAGGTAGTTCCAACCTGTAAGTATTTATTGGTTTGTTTTGTGGTTGTGGTCTATGTATTGTTAACCCATGGTGCCAAGCACTTGGTTGGGATGCAACGTAAGTTAACTTAGGACTCAAAGGATTAGCTAAGTGTATAATTACTTCTATCCGACAAGTCATTGGTCATGATCGATGTACGTAAAATACTCACTATGTACCTCATTATCACGTACCAATAAATCCTTGTTGGATATAAGTTTTCCTACTGCTTGCTCAAGTATAAGTGAAATTATAGGTTTATCTAGGTTATCCAGGATCGAACACAAGGAATTTACATCAAAGTTTAGTTCTAGAGTTTACTTATCAATCAGACAGTATAAAAGAATACATTGAATAGTATAAAGAATGTAAGAATGAACTCTAACTCCTATCTATACCTAAAGAGTATGTAAAAGGGGAAGGAGATAAATTACGAGCGATGTTATGAACTAACTTGTATGTGAGAAGGGGGTCGAAGGAAGGTCTACGCATTATTAGGTGATTAAGCAATGTGAAAGCCTCGATGCGATGTTACTTACTACACTAGCTCATGATTAAGGCAAGCTTCTCTCGAAGTCTTTAAATGTCACACTTGCTCACCTCTCGGGACCCAAGTGACTAAGCATACTAATGCAAGCTATATCTAGAAGTTTTTGCTTTTAATACTTATAGAACTTCACTTTTAAGGACAATAACTTCTTGGTGCCTTAGGTCCACACTTGTTCACCTTTTGGGATATAAATGACAGAAGTTATCTCACTAAGGAGGAGTTTACACCAAACTCATCCTTGTGCGCATTAACCTTAACGTCACTAAGGAGTAGTTAGCTACTTGCCCTCTCGGGTAGCTAGTGATTTACGCTGATCAAGAGATGAATATAGCTTAACTAACGCGATGAGAATCATAAGCTCAACTTCTTATCAAAAGTCATCACAAAATTAACTTCTAATAATACCTCGATGAATGAAAAGTCAAGACATGACGGATTGAAAAGGTATAATCATGCAATATTTTAAAAAATGCAGGCCTTGAATCATTACACAATATGAACACATATATTACAAAGGAATACAAAAATAGAAGACAAAGAAGAGGAAGAATATTACAAGTTAGAGCACAGATGAAATATGGGCTCTTTTCCTATCAGAAGTTCAGCTCTAGCTTTTACACCAAGCCTTTTAAGGCATCTGTATATACCTTAAAAGGCTTGGTGTGGTCTGCCAACACCATCACGAGCTCTTTAAAGACAACTTCCTTGAGCCTGTCAAAGGCTAGTTGACACTCCTCTGAGCAGTCCCAAGATTGGCTTTTCTTAAGCAAATTTATAAGGGGTGCAGTAATGGCAGAATACCATTTAATAAACCTTCGATAGTAATTTACAAACCCCAAGAATGGTTGTAATTCTAGAATTTTGGTAGACAATTTCCAGTCTAGTATTTCACATACCTTTGTTGCATCAATCATAAGTTTGCATTCCTTGATCTAATGACCAAGAAACTCCACTTCTTATTAAGCAAATGAACATTTCTCCAACTTTATGTATAGTTCATTGTTGCAAAGCAACTGAAAGACTTGATCCAAGTGTTAAACATATTCTTCTAGAGTCCAGTTGTAGATAACAATTTCATCCAGATACACCACAACAAACTAATACAAGAATGGCGGGAAGAGTCTGTTCATGAGGCTGCAGAATGTAGCTAGGGCATTTATTAGGATAAGAAATTCATAAGCATTGTACCTGGTCATGCGTGTTGTCTTTGCCTCATCACCCTATTTGATTCTTACGTGGTAGTATTCTGATCTCAAGTCAATCTTGCTAAACCACTGTGCATCTCCAAGGTGGTAAAAAAGGCCAGCAATCAAAGGTATGAAGTATCTATTCTTGATAATGATCTTGTTGAGAGTCGTGGTAGAGTCTTAATGAGTCATCTTTCTTCTTCTAAAAGAGTACCGGGGTACCAAAAGGAGCTTTTGATGGTTGAATATAACATGCATCAAAGAGTTTTTTTAGTTGTCTTCTTAAATCTTCGAGCTTAGGTGGGGCCATTCGATAAGTAGCTATGGCAGGAGGTTTGGTTCTTAGTTTCAATTCCATCTTATGATCTACTTCCCTTCTTAGTTGAAGCGTTTTGAGCAACTCAAAGAGCATGATGTCCTCGTAGTCATAAAAAACCTTTTGTATACTGTCCAACACTATGGTTTTGGTGGAACTATCTTCATCTGCTTGCACCTATTTTATGGTTGCCACATAACACTCATTTTTAGTGGCTCCCCATTTGAATTGCATGACTGACAGTATAGTAACGCATCTTCCTCTTTTTATTAGGATGGTCACCATCTTTCCATCTAATATGGTAAGAGTGCATTTGGCGACATCGATGATTGCTATCACCTGATCAAAGAAAGCAAGGCCAAGGACTATCTGGAAGTCATCCATAGGCAGAACAGTGAAGTCTAACTTACCTTGTCATTCACCGATTTTTAGGAAAACATCTTTAACTATGCCCTTTATGGATCGTGCCTCTGAATTCATGGCTTTAATTGTCCTTATCCTTGGAATAAGATGGAGTCCTAGCTTTTTGGCTTCCTATTCATTTATGAAGTTGTAGGTTACCCATGTATCAAACATGGTCGTGGCCTCCTTTCCATTGATTTGGACATTGCCATATAGAAAGCCTTTCTTATTATCGGCATTCCCCCTCTCTAATGTGCCAAGTTATTGCAACACCCCTATTTAGGGTCCTGATGTGTCATCTTCTTGTTTTGTCTTTTGAAGTTTTACAACAAGGGTATTCGTAACTTTTCGATTTGGATAATCTCTCGTCCAATGAGGCCCATCACAGATAAAACAGGGCTTAGAGGGTTTGGTGGACTCACCTCAATGAGGGTCGTCATGTAAGCTCTCATTCCATTCTCCTTTTATGTATATTAATATTTTCTAAGTTGTGAAAAATAAGTTTAAATCTAATTGTCAATTCTTTAAGGTTGTTTTTTTTTAATAAGAAAATTGGAACAAATTTAGTTTGGAATGAGACTTGGAAATTGGAATGTTGAAAGAAGGAAGCTAAGGGCAAAAGGGTAAGCTTAATATGGAGTGAGAAGCATAATGGTATTTTCTTAAGACCTTTTTATTTTTTATTAAAGTAAAGAAAAGGGAGATATTTTTTCTCTTCTTCTCCTTCCCCAAGCTTGTAGAGACAGAGACCGCCCCCTTGAAATCTCTCTTGCTGAACCTCTCACTCTCTCCATCTCTCATCTGTCTCCCATAATGCACCGCTCGATCGGTCGATTATGACCATCTGTATCGTCCATTGTGAAGTTGCCTAGCTCCAATTTACATCGTTCTTCGTTACTCCTTTGACGCCCAAATCATGAAGTCAACACGTCAGTTGCTAATCGTTGAATTGCTACCCGCCGCCTTTGTGGGTTTGCCATCACTAGAATTGGAGCTATCTGAAATCTCTATCTTTGGTGAGATTTCTTGGGGTTCTTCAAGATTTGGGTTGATATGTTAAGAATTTGGTAATTATTGATGCTGAAAATTTAGTGTTTTAACCTTTAGTATTGAACATTTTGTTTAGGTTGGAATATGTATTAGGAGTTTGGAAGAAATTTGGGACTTTGTTCCACCTTGGAAAGGTTTAAGCTTATGTTTGTGTTTAGGCATTAAGTACGATTTGTAATTAGGTTCATGTTATATGTTTGGTTCAATATTTCTTCAAAATTAGTTATTCAATTGGACGTCAAACATAAGTGAGTAAAGCTTATCCTTAGATGAGCCTTCGGGTGCTGATGACTGTCGAATCTTTGTTGTCTTATCGATGCGTTGTCGCTTAAAGGTTGATTCTTGAGTTTTGGGGTAAAATTTCATTGTTTTAGTTAAGTCCTATAAATATTTTGGAATACCCATTAAGTTTAGACTTGAGTTTAACATTACTCATTTCTTTTCAATGCTAGATTCCAGTTTTAGAGAAGTTTTAGCCGCTGTCCAACCGTTAGAAAGCTTGGAATTGGGGGTTTTGGCACAACTTAGGTAAGATTATAAGTTTTATGGAATTGGTCTTGAGTACCCATCTAATATTAGTGATATTAATGAGTAACCCATATTGTTGAATGTTTAACTTTGAATTTAGAAGGTAGTTAGTATGCTGTCCATTGAAGTAAAGGGCAGTTTATTAAGTTTTAGGTAACGTTTGGGGTAATTTTATTAAACTTTGTTAGAGTTCTTGAATGCTCGTTAAGTTTGAGCATAAAAGGGATTTACCCGTGATACTTGAGTTCTAAAGTTGAATGATTAAAGGTCGAAATGGACTTTCCATTAACCTTGGAGTTCGTTTGGTTTACCTTTATAAGGTTCGAACATAAATGGTTTAGATGAGTTTAGGAAGAGTTAAGATTGTTGACTCATGAGAAAATAATGGATCCAAATCTCTGAAAAATACTGATACTTAGTGTAAGAGCGTATGTAACTAAAAGACTCACTAAGTTTGACTTAAGTTGAGTGCTTATGGTGTTAAGAGTTTAAGTTGAAGTTAAGGGTCAAAAAGTGGAATTTTAGTAAATTAAAGCATTTAGGGATCTATACAAGTTTAGTATGGGAAGTGAGAATTAGAGTCTTTGGGACGTAAATAGCTCGAGTTAACTTTATGAAGCGTGATGGGAATAGTTGTAGTATCTTGACATGTGAAGATAACTGAGTGTTCCTAATTTTTGTTTCAGGCCAAACCAAAGTAGGAAAAGTGTATACTCCCGAGGGATCTAACCATTAACTGTGAGTGGTTACTTTCAAACATTTGATATGAAAAATTGTTTTAAACATATTGTTAAACTTAGTTTGTGAATAAGTGTTGGCATAACTTATTTTGATAAAAGTGTTCTATTGATAATGATCTCTAACGAAAGTTTTTGGCTTTTCATGAGTTCTCTATAATGTGAATTTGTAATATGAATTCTTGAACATGATTTGATTTGATTATGTTTGCATGAGTTATGATCCAAATGTGTCTTATAATGAGTTGATAAAATATGTTTACCTTGGTTTTATCGATGAAAATGCTTTGTTTTGTTATTAAGAAAACTTCGTAGCTTTGGATTGCTCGAAAAAGTATGAAATATATTTATAGATGTTGGTTTATTATAAGGGAATGTGAATATTAGCTTTTGAACCACAAAACCAATGTACCCAGGTGATTTTACCCGTAGACTACATGAATGTGTTTCCATAGCACCACTTAAGGTTGTCAGGAGGTTTCTAGGCTGAAGGAGGCCGTGATCGAAGATCTGAGAACCTGAGCCTAGGTGAAGATATGGATAGAGGATTGTGAGATGGCTTTAGGCCTAGCTTAACCCATGGTGGGTGTGGCTTTATGTACACATATGAGTCGATGGATGTTGTTATTGTGGTAGGTGCTAAATATGCGTGAGCTCCATTTGGCCGCATGTTTTCCTATGGATATGGGTCATATGTGAGCTATTCTAAGTCGTGTATTTAGTATGCTATCATGGTTGGATTGGATGGATGTTGTTACTGTGGTAGGTGCTAAGTATGCATGAACTTCGTTTGGCCGTGTGTTTCTTTGTGGATATGGATCACATGTGAGCTATATCAGGTCATGTATTTAGTATGCTATCATGGTCGGATTGGATGGAGGTTGCTATCGTGGTGGGTACTAAATATGCGTGAGCTAGTTTTGGCTGCATAGTTCTTTGATTATATGTGAGCTATTCTTGATCGTATATTTAGGCGTTTTGCCATGGTTGGTTGTACAGATTTGATGACAAATACTTGCGATTTTTGATTTTACAATACACGATTTTAATGTTTTGATTATGATTTCGTTATCAATGCTATATTTAAACATTCTTAAAATCATGTTCTATGAAATTTTTATTTCTAAAAACTTGCCACTCACTGAGTTTTAGCTCATGTTTTAAATGTTTTCTCCCCCTAGGTATCGGTCAAAGATCAAACTTTGGTTGAGCTCCCTATCACCTTTGTAGAATTTCCATTTTTATATGTTTATACCTAAGTTTTGTATTACCTTTATGGAGTAGTTAGAAGTAGCGAGAATCGCACTATTATGTGCGTTTTAAGAGATTATAGATAATATCTAGTGGATGTGAACTTTGCTTGAAACTTTGGAATAGTCTGGATAAGTGTGTGGTGCTTATGTTTTCGTGTTTGAAGATTGTATATAGAAGTAAAAAATAAAAAATACAAACATTTCCAGGTTTGGCTACCAAAAATTTTAGGGAAGATGCTGCTTATTAATATATTTTCTATAGAAGTAAGTTGAAAAATGTCATTTTCAAAACTGTTTTATCATGCCACGATTTAAGTTAGAGAGAAAAACCTAGATCGGGGTGTGACAAGACAGCTTACCATGCCTTCCTTGAAAAGATTTTGCTTTTTTCCCTTCTTTCCTGAAAAAATCTTTTTACTTCTCATGTTTGTTGCCTCCATGCTTGATCAGACCAAGCTTCTTTCCCTTTGATTGGGCAAAATCGTCAATGAGCATCTCTGTCGCTGCAATGGCATCATCTAGAGTCTAGACCTTATGGCGGTCTAATTCCACCTTGGCTCAATCTTTTAACTCATCCTTGAAGTGAAAAAGGGCGTCCTTTTCGAACAGATCATCTATCTCAAGCATAAGTGTGGTAAACTCCTTAACATAGTATAATATGCTACCAGTTTGTCTGAGGCATCGAAGTTTACCTCTTTCTTCCATCTCGACATTGTGGGGGACAAAGTGCTTTCGTAACTTAGCCTCGAACTGTTCCCATGTCTAGACAACATTTTGTCCTTGGTTTACATATTTGCAGTGACACCAAAGCTGAGAGACATCTCTCATATAGTTAGGGGCGTTGTTTATTTTGGCTCCATCATCGTGTACCCCTAAGGAATTGAAATATCGGTCATGGCCGAAGAGGAAATTTTCCATAACAGTGGTGTTCCTTACGCCCCTATAAATGTCAGGTTTGGGCACCTTGATATTGTAAGTGCCCTGCATAGCGATCTTCCCACTAGTTTAATGACTATAACTAGTGGTGTGCTTGAAACGACATTGAACACAAATGACATCTAATTTTGTGTCAAGAGAATTTTATTTAGAGTGTATTTTGTGTAACTCACCTTCGACAAACGCTTTTTAAGAGCTTTATTGAATGATTTTCCAAGGATGGTTACAAATGGTATCCTTTTGGGGTATTTTACAAGAGGCACACCGACTTACGACACTTAAACCGCTTTAATAGGTTGGTTAAAATACATCTAAAGCTTCATTGGGTTTCCATGATGCTTCTGACCAATAATGAAAGTTTCCTCACCGTCATAGAAGGTTCTTAACACGTCTAGGTATGTTTTCTCGTGTCTTTCATCTCCCGCATGTCATTCTGCCTATCATCTATCCTTCCGTCCATCATTGAATCATCTAGAACATTCAAGGGGCTTCATGGGTCTTTTATGGCGAGGGCGTTTGCCATCATGCATGCATCTGTCTACGTCTCTCGCACGCTTGTGGCCTGGGTCATGTGCATGGTTGCGCGCCCATCAGCTCTCATGGGCGTGTCTCTGTATCTATGGCTTGAGTCTTTGGATTGTGTGGAATTCTCTTGGCTCCCCTTTGGCTATACGATGGACCCTTAATTTTGAAAAAAATTTTGGGGTCAAATTTTAAGGCGTGACAATTCTAGGACACCTAGGAGAGCTCAATTAAGCAATTAAGATTGAAATCATTTATAATCATAATGTCCAAGCTAGTGATAAAATGTTGAGAATTTGAGTTATAAGACATGTAACTACTAAAATAAATAACTCAGTGGTTCCAAGGAATTAAAAGGGACATTACGATCCTTAACATCGATTACATCTTACTATTCTATGTAAACGACCCAGATCATTGGTTGAAGATATGCCTAAATATTCTACAATTTTTCTATTATACAATTACTCAAAAACACAAAACTGACTTGTGCATTAGAGTCTGTAGCTAAAAACCACAATAGTACTTAATCTTTCTTTTGTTTTGTAGGCGATTGGATTATTCTCCTCCATAAAACAAATTTACAATTAATCCATCTTTTGGCATCATAACATGTTTTATTTCATAACTTAATGTATGTTTTGAAAAAATATTTTAAAACTCAAAAAATTAGTTAACACCATACCATAAAAAAAAGGTCACATTTTTTACTTCACTTAAATAGTTTTTTTTAGTACTATTTCATTAAATAGTTAGCACCATAGCCAACATTTGAGGCAAGGATTCTCCAATAATATAATAACTACCTATTATTAAAGTAAATAATATATTGTACTCTTTAATTAGCTCTAGCAACATTATTTCCAAACTTCTCATTTGCTACCATGTTTACTATATTTGTTACAATTTTTACTATTTTGTATTCATTATTTTTTATGTTTTACTTCAATGTTCATTATTTTCTTTCTTAAATTAAAATAATTTACACCTCAAACGCATACTATTATAACTCAAACTAAAATAATCTACACTACAAACACAAGTGGCCCATTTAGAACAATGACTCCTTAAGACTATAATAATCATCTCTTGCTACAGTAAATATTATTTAAAAGTCTTTAATTAGCTACAATAAACACTATTTTAAAACCTTTTATTTGCTATAGTTTTTACTAATTTACATTCATAATATTTTTTATTCTTTGCTAAAAAATTTTGTTATGAAACTAAAATACTTTCACACTGAATAAATATTATTATAACTCAAACTTAAATAATCTACACTTCAAACACAAACTATTACTCAACTATAATTCTATTACTCAAATATAATAACTTAGAATTATAGTAACATACTATTTCCCTCGAACAATCTAAAACCAACTATAATATTTTAGAATTATAATAACCAAATACTTGCACCAAACACCCCTATGGTGATTTAAACCCACTATGATCAACTTTGCATAATTACTTATTTTGGAACTTGAAAAAGATGTGATTTAACAACATAATTATATATAAAAAAAATTTTGGACTTTTACCTTTCATGTAAGCCATGTTTTATTCTCTAACTTTAATTTATATAACAAATCGTTTTACAACTTTAAAATTAGCTAACACCATATGAAAAAAGAAAGATGATTTTTACTTGCCTAAATAGTTGTCGACTACAACGAGTAAAACAAAAACCTTACGAGCAAGACAAAAAGTTTAAGGTTACTTTAAAAAATTCCAAGATAGTTTTTAAACAAAAAAAACTAACATTAAATATATTTTTGAATTATTAGTTAAACTTCATAAATTTTATTAAAATTTAGATATTTTTTGTATGATTGTTTTCAAATATAGCTAAATGTGAACCAAACTATTTATAACAAAATACCACTTATACTTGTCAATAAAAACTAATAGAATCACTAATAAATTATACAATTTTGATATATTTGTAAATATTTTCAACTATTTTGCTATTTTTTTATTTTTTAAATATAGTATAAAATTTAAAGGTATTTTCTATAATGTAACCTAAAATTAAAATTTCCATTTATATACTAAAAATAAAATATATAACATGTGTGCCTTAAATATTTACAACTTTTTTATTTTTTTTGGAAAAGTACAAAAATCATACCTAAAATATGATTGTAGTTGCAATCATACCCTTAAAATTTTACTTGTAAAAATATGGTCCTCAAACATTTAAAAAAACGTTAAAATAGACCCTCAGACTTAGACTTTGTTCAGGTTAGTCTTTTTAAAGTTACTAAATGAAAAGATAAGTTACTTTGGAAATAAAACTTTATATGTTTGGCAACCACAAAAAATAAATTTTCGAAAAAATAGTTTTAATAAAATAAGTTCGTTTAAATAAACACTTAAATCCAACATTTAGATAAAATTGAATTTTTAAGAGTTTAATGGTAATATTTCCTAATTTGTATGAAAAACTTTGACCACCACCTCCAGAAATCCTCGTTGGCTTACCTCCAACAACCATCTCAGACAGTTACTGTTGGCTAACCTTTAACCAAAGATATTGGTGAACCTTTGGTCGTTGTTTTTCAGCAACTGCTAATGACCAACTTTTGTCAATCATTTTCCCAATAGCTGTTGTCGACCAACCTCAGATGACTGCTTTCCAACAACCATTGGCAACCAGTAATGTTTTAGGTTGATTTGGATCCTTATGGTTCACCTTCTATTTTCTTGAACTCGTTGTTCAATTAGTCATGGATGGTGTCAGGCTGATGTGTACAACAATTGATATGGCAGTGCTTTATGGCTGCTGATGTGTATACTTGCGTGTTTCTTGGTTATTAACTTATTGCATTACACATGACCCACGAGTTAGTATTTTCTATGTGAGTCTTTGTATTTCTCAATTCAAGGAATTGTTTTTCAGTTGCAATTGGAGTGTGAATGATTGAACCAAATTGCTCTTTTTTTTCTCTCTCTCTCTTTTCTAAAAAGTAATGTGTAAGTCTAGGATAATACTGCAAATTTGGATCAATATGATTAACGCAATAGATTTCTTGGTAGAACTGTTTCGCAACTTACTGGAGCATCAGGATTGGAAAATGTCTCGTGTTTGTACAGAAGCCTATGGCAAGACCTTGCAAATTTGGCATGGTTAGCTGGCTAGTTCAAGTTTCAATGTAATACTCTAATGCCCCCCATCAATATAATTATGAAACTCTTTCATTCTTTGGTATATGGCGAGATTTTTGGTCCAGTTGCAACATCCACATCCTCATTTTCCTTTCACTTAGACTTTTAGGAATTGAATATAAACTTAAAAAAGAACTGAAGTAATTAGCTAAACCCGCAAAGCATATTCCTATACTTTTATTTCTAGAAATCTGACTGTGACAAGCTTCTTTTAGGTCTAATACTCTATAAAATGGCTGATACAAGCAAAGTAACACAAATATCATGACAAAAATTTCATAAGTAAATATTCTATAAAATGTTCACATTGGTTTTGGTAACCAAAACCAAAAGGTTGTAGTCAAAACAAAACCATATCAAGAGAGAGAAAAATACAAAGTATAATAAATAAAAAGAGAAGGAAAGTCTTCAAGTTGTAGAAGGAAAGTCTTCAAGTTAGCTTTGTCAGAGAGATGAGTTTAGTTAGCTTTTCAAGTTAAATATACAAAATAAAAAGGCCAAAACAAAGGAGAAGGAAAGTCTTTAAGTTGCAAATTCATGACTTCCATCCTCAAATAAAAAATATCCAACTTTCAACAGCTAGAGAATCATCAGAACCATCATTAATATTGCAAGAGAAATGCAAATTGTTCTTCCACCCTCTCTAAAAGATCATCTTCCACCTGCATTAAGACAATAAACATTTTTTACATTGTGATCTTGCATACAACTCAACCACAAACCAAGCTATGACCTGCACTAGTTGAGAAAACACACTTGGGAAATGATTTACACTACACTAACTTATGACCAATAATTAATAATATTAAAGAATCAAATCCATAAACCTGAATTGTTTATGATGCCGAGTTTAACAAATAGTAAGGACAATTTAGAATGGAAAGGTAAGCAAGATATCTTCTAATATCGAATAATCGAATCAAACAAAAAGACAGTAGGGGAAATGTTGAGATGTCAGGTGATTCAAACATAATTAAACCAAAAAGGTTAAAATATCACTCTATCTCAGATTACAATATAGCTTATCTTTTCAAAACTTGTAACGCCTCGGGCCCAGGATTCGGACCATGATTTGGAATTCGGATCCCCGATATTCCTCTGCATCCCCTGTGACCTGACAGCATCATCCTAATTATTCTTAAAGGCTTATTAGAGTGAAAGTTCTCCCCACAAACCAACACGAGTCCTTTCAGCATGCTTTGTCCTCACTCACATGCAACATAGAAATATTCCTAAGAGGTC
>JBBPDI010076757.1:0-14999 GCA_037974545.1 Cucumis variabilis | reverse complement strand
GAACATTTAGTTTATTGGCTTTCAGATTATAGTATCAATAAGACGATTTTATTCAATAGAATTTTGAATACAAACTATGAGTTTTAGGACATAAATTCTAACACGTAGTTCAATGTTAAGCAATCGATAGTGGTCATTTATTTCGTTTACTTTTGTTATTTTTGGTGGTGGTTTTTTTTTCTTTTCATTTTTTTGGGGGGTGCGATTTTTGAATTCGGACTTAGAATTATAGATTTGTGGGTTTGAGTTTGGTGAAACTTTGCTTGTGAACTTCTTATGTGGGAAAGATTTAAGAAGCTATTAAGGGTTTAAACTATTTTGTGATGGTAGCTGAAGAATAAAAAACTTTGTAAAAGGTCAAAGATACTGTTCTAACAAATAGGATAATTTGTTAAAGAAACTAATGAGTATTGATTGATCATTGATCATGGAGTACTTATTAACTGGGGTAGCAAGAAAATCGAAGCCATGCACCAAATTTTACAAGTTCAAATCTTCACTCATCTAAATAAATACATAGAATCTTATCCTTTTCTGAATCTTTATAAATTATTGTAAGAATCTAATTTTCTGAATCTTTATAATTTTGCTCATGAAAGAGACAAATTACATAAGTGTAAAATATATTTATTGTCTAACTATATAAATATCTCTTTAAGTATAAAGGGTGCGTTTGGGGGAAGAGTTAGTGTTATGATAAAACTAATTTTATGATAAGAGGTGTTTGGGAGAAGGGTTATGTGAGTAGTGTTATGATAAGATGTGTTTAGGGAAAGGGTTATGTGAATAGTGTTATGATAGTATTATGATAAGATGTGTGTTTGGAGGAAGGGTTATTTAAGTAGTGTTGTGATAGTTTTATGATAAAATGTGTTTGGGGGAAGTGTTATGTGGGTAGGGTTATGATAGTGTTATGATAAGATGTGTTTGGGGGAAGTGTTATATTGGTAGTGATGTGATATATTTATTATTTAATTAAATTTTTTTAGCAAATTCATATTTAAGTTCCAATAGTGAAAGTGAATTATTTTTTTTACCAAATCATCCGACGTCACCTGAAGTAATTGACTTAATTAATGAATTGGTTTCGTCCATATTGAACATGTTTTCGATTAGTTGTTACGTTCGATTATCTATTATGATACAACACGTAAAAGTGGAATAACGAGTGTATATATACATATATATGTATATACATATATACGTATATATGTATATACATATATACATATATTATAAATAAAAATTAAGTAACGTTGTACTAATTGTATTACATGAACCATTGGAACAAACAACACATGACTTGCAATATCATTTGAAAACACCAATAAGAAGCAGTTAATAGGTACAATCATAAAAAAAAATCATAACAATAGTCTGTGCAAATAAAACAAACAATCAGTTAGCGCCAAGTATGATCACCGTGTGGTAGTCAAGCTTCTCATCATCTGCCAATTCGAGGAAACCCTTCATGTCTGCTAAACTGTTCATCAGTACTCGATTGCATTGCGCCCTTTCCAACTTAGTCAGTTGAGGTATGACACACAATGCGCAAACAACCTCTCTACGGACCCTGCTTTCATCCTCGAGTGCCAACCACGGCCACTCAGCAATGAGCCTCAGCTGGTCAGTTTGGCAAGCCATGGCATCCTTAATGACATCAGCTGTATCCGAATTCTGCCCTCTCCGCTTTCACTTTGAGCCGCTTGAACCCATCCTACTATCGCTTCCTTGACTAGGTCGTGCGATGTTGTCGGGAGACATGTTAAACCCATGACTGGATATAGAAGGAATGTCCATATCATTGAGATCCACATGTGCAAATTCCTCGAACCCAGGAGGAACGCTCGATCCGACATTGACAAATGTCTCTACACGGGTTCCTGTTGCACGATCCTTCTTGAATCCATACGACAACTCATTGTAATATGGAAAAGGCTTATTTAGCAGGCCTTTGGTTGCAGGATGACTCTACAAAGGATAGAAAAATCAAATATTAGACTTGTTTCATATTGAAGTAAAAATTATATCAGTGTACAGTTATACTTTTCACATACCCTGACCTAGTTGTTAAACAACTCCTTCTCAGCAACGATGCACTTCGCATCGTTATTACAGCCGAACCCACTGCATGATAGACGGTGCATTTCTACAATTTCCTGGTATGAGTGCTTCAATGTCTTTATACAGTAGTCAATGACTGTGGTTGCATGGACATTGCATCCCGGTAATTTCATCGCCATCATTCCAAAAAGTTGTGTCAGATACCCGGGTCTAAAGGTGCCTTTATCTGACTTCCATCCACCAGCAGACACCAACTCCACCATACACTCCACAAGGGTTGCCTCCTCTTCCTTTGTCCATATATGCTTAGGAGCACGTGATGAACTTGTCATTTTGACAATCATACAATGATGCATACACATAAATATCTTCAATACACAGGAAGTCAAAATTGTTAAAATGACAATTAAAATGTCTAATGCGTGAAGGGAGACAATTTCATTCATTTTTTTAATGCATGCATACAGTCAAGTGTACAGGAAGACACACCCAATACTAACTACAAACAAATATAGGACTAATGAATCGACACGCATAGTCTATTCGTTACGCAACTACCATTCATTGAACATCTCTACAGCCAAATCATCCTTCCACTGCATCCATTCGTTCGAGTTCTCAATGAATTAATTGTCATCATCTCCGATCGTCGTGTACGTGGAGTCTCCCTCGTCAACGTTGTCAACGAAATCTACATTTGTCATCTCGCGGTTGATGAGATTGTGTAGTAGACAACATGCTAGAATTGTTCGACATTGAATTTGCACGAGATAGTAGGACTTGCCGCGAAGGATTGCCCATCGATCCTTCAAAACACCGAACGCTCGTTCAATAACATTTCTAGCGGATGAATGTTTCATGTTGAAGTACTCATTTGCGTTGTCAGGGGCATTTTCTGCTTCTCGCCACTCTTGCAAGTGGTATCTTTGTCCTCTATAGGGAGCTAGAAATCCCTCTACATTGGGATATTCCGTGTCGCATAGATAATAATAACTTATTACGAATGCGTCAGATCTAACTAATTTGATTGACGTTGTAGGTAGTATACGTTCGAGGCATAAAACATTTGATTATCCTTAGGAACATGCATGCCATTTGTTCGTGTAATAGCATCTCGAAGAATGCGTGAATCTGCTGCAGAACCTTCCCAACCAGCCAATATGAAGACGAAGTTGCCTTTCATATTACACACACCGAGGATGTTTGTGGTAACTTCTCCTTTATGTGTTCTATACCTGGGCCTATAGTTCTGCAACACGTTTACCTTGATATACATGCCATCCAATGTCCCAAGGCAATTCTGCATGATGAAATATCATGAAGTCAAGTAGTTGGACTTTGTGATTGATAAGTAACAGAATTTACTAATATGCAGACCTTGAAGCACCTCCATTGTGAATCGGTGCATGTGTTAGTCACTGACTGTGGTTTCTTCAACAACTCATCGTGTAGGCACAAAATAGACAACAGTACAAGGTTGAAGTGACGGGAAACAATCTCTCTTGATCGCACGAAGTCTCACTAGATGACTCTATTCTTGACATTGTGTGCAAATATATGCAGAAACATTGCAACCATCTCCTTGACATTGACGATTTCGATCGACGTCATACCAGAAATTGTCCTCACTAAGTGACATAGAATAGAAAAAGTTCTCCTATCCATTCTCGTACTTTGACGACATACGAGGTCGGAGGAGTGGATCATACGGAAGTATGAAAGCTGCTTAATTTGATGCCTAGTTTCATACGATGTATGTGTCACCTGCTTATTGTCGTACTACAATAAAGTAACCTTTCCCCGATGCCGTACAACGTCACTGTAAATGCCATCCAATGTCGCAATAAGTTAAAGCGACGTCATAAGTGACGTCATAAACCACGTCGTAGAAAGCTCATCGGGGAAACTTTCCGCGATGCCACAACCTATATACGTCGGCGAAAGTTTCCCTCGTGCACGGTCGAGTACGTTGCAGAAGAGAACCGCGACATTGCATCGCGGAAGGGAACTGCGGCGTTGCATCCCGGAAGGTATCCGCGATGCATAAGACGACTGCATCGCAAAAGAAGGTTTTTTTTTTTAAATTTCATTTTCCTATTGTTATATTTTTTATTAATTTTGTAATGCATTACATAATAAGTAAATAATAAGTAAAGTGAATCAAAAGAAAATAACATTCATTAATAAAATCAAACGATACATTAATTAATATTCAAAATACAAAAAATTAATTACATAAGAGAAAACATTACATTAAGAAAAGTACAGAAACCTAAAATCTAATACTAGAAAACCTAAATTCTAATGTAGTGGACGTCAAACCTACAAATAATAAGAAAGTATTCTTAAAATATCACATATATGTAAAAGTTAAACAAATTAAATATTATTGAAAGGTACGTACTCATCTCCTCGAACATCTTCTTCATCTCTTCCATTTTTCGTGCATGGTCCGCCATTTGGCCATCTCGCTCCGCCTTAATAGATGTCGTCTCACACCCTCTAAGGAGTCCTAGTTTGAATTCATACATTTATTGCATGGGCACCTAATTTTTTCATAATTATTTGTGTGATGTTTTGCAATCTCTAAAAACTGAAAAACTCCTTCTCTGTACTCAACAGAAAACTTATCCCTAATTTTCATCCAACTTTTGTCCATCTTGTTAAAAAGCCTAAGAAATAATAGGCACATTTTAATTAGTTAAGATAATTAACAATTTTAAGAATTTAAATAATTGCATTTGAAATTGAAATTCAAATGCAATTTCAATAAGAAATTCATATTGAATATTAAATTCAATATTGAAATTCATATTTACTAAACCCTAAACATATATAAATATAGATACATATAATTTCACATACATACACATAAACATACATATACAAATAATTTCATATACATAAACATATATATATACATACATACATACACATAAACATACATATACATATAATTTCATACACATAATCATACATATATACATACATACACATAAATATATGAAAAATATTACATAAACATATCCATACACACACCTAAACATATATATATACATACATACACATTAACACTTATACATACAACTAAACATATATATTTACACATACACATACACATAACACTCAAATTTGAAAAAAATCGAAAAAAATGACCTCAAGATGATGAGCGGCAATGAACGGTGGACGGACGGTGGAAGCTCAATCGATTTCTTCTTCTTCTTCTTTCTCAATTGATTCCTCTTTTTCTTTTTCAATCTTCCTCTCGGCAATGGAACGATTTTTGTGTTGAAATAGGCAGGATTTTCCGTGACGTCTTCGAAAATGTCGTAGAAGGACCTTAACAGCGACGCCACGTTGTGGAAAGTGGACACAACAAATTTATTTCTGTTCCACTTTCTACGGCGTGGAGAAGCGTGACGTCGCGGATTATAGGAATCCGCAACGTGAGGAGTCACCACGTCGCGGAAAGTATACACAACGAATTTATTTCTGTTCCATTTTCCACGGCATGGAGAAGCGTGACATCGCGGATTCCTCATAATCCGCGACGTCGCGTCACCCACGTCATGGAAAGTGGAAACGTTTGGTTTCCGTGTCCACTTTCCGAGACGTGGTGACTCCTCGCGTCGCGGATTTCTCATAATCTGCGACGTCACGCTTCTTCATGTCGCAGAAAATTTAATATAAAAGATATATTTTTACATACCGCGACGTGGTTAGGCTTGACGTCGCGGATTATCAGGAACCGGGACGTTCATATGGTGCATCGCAAGAAGTTGGTTTAAGCGACATACTTTTAAACGACGTATTTTCTGGCGTCGCGATAAATACTATTTCTTGTAGTGGGACATGATTACATTTGGCTATTTTGGTAGATTTGGCTATCCAATATAATATTCCACAATCTTTTATATTTGGAACAACCAAATAACTATTTGAAGAAAAAAAATAGATCTTTATTTTGAAAAATAATAAAAGAAAAATTGAAAAAAATCGTAAAAAAAAAAAAAGAAAAAAGGAGAAGAAAGACGATGAAAAATAAGGGCAAACTTAGAATATTTTAAAAAACGGGCTAGTTTCATGGGCTTTTTCATTTTATTACCCGAGTAGTCATTTATTGTTTTTTATATTTATAATTAACCTTTTAATATATATAGAAATATTTTTTTTAAGTAGCATTCTGAAATATAGTAAAATGAATAAAAAATATTTTATAAAATTTAGTAAAATTTCATATTCTAGCAATAATAGATCAGGCAATGCACTAATAAATACTAATAAAAGCCCTATCACTGTTTCTATTAGTGACTATTAATATTATCATTAATAAAATTTAATATTTTGATATATTTTCACCAATTTTATTGGTTACACTACTTTTCTAATTTTAAATTTTAAAATTAGTTTTAATAAAAAAAAATTGTATATGCTTTTATGAGAATCTAAATGCTATCTAGAAAAGAACTTATATTAAAAGGAGTGTTAAATGAGCCAGTGATTCAAGAGTCATTTTAAAGGACTGAATTATAATGCGTTACCTAACACAAAAAAGTTTAAGGTTCTTTTATAATCACTTTTATTTCTTTCTAAATCAATCCCAAATGTAACCTTTCTCTATCGCAACTTCTTTTGATCAAAATTAATTTTTAATTTTTATTAATCAGTTGACTTTGTATCTCTTGATTGGTTCATCGACTTATTAAGATTATCAAATTTTGATACTAACATTAATGGTAAAACCTAAATTTCTACAAATTTTAAATTAGAATTGATTTAATTGCTACATATAAGTTTGAAAGAACTAAATTGCTATACATTTTGGGAATGAAATCTTTACTTAGGTTGTAATATAGTTTAAATATATTTTTAATATTTAGTTATTGAACTTTTAAATTTCATGTTTGGTTGCTTTCTAAACTTTATTTATATTTTAACAGGTAGTTAAACTTTTAATTTTGTATCTATTAAAATTGAGAGACATACCATAGACACAACATTAAAAATATACAAAGATCATATATTAGATATAATTAAAAATATACAAAGAGCTTAACACAACTTATGTGTTAATGTTCATGTTATGTTATGTGGTAAGTAGAGTTTTAAATGTAAATAAAAGTGTAAAATTATATATATTTGGAGGGGTTGTTGGAACTGGGCTGCAATTGTAGGTTCTTTGTATAAAGCAAGAAACTAAATTTAATATAATGTATGTATGTATTTGTGAGAGTGTGTATATGAAACAAAAATTTGGCGGAACCTCGTATTTGTTTCTTTATGTTGGTGTATTTTTTAATATTATCTTTAACCAAACATGTGGGCTTCCATTTCTAATTTTTTGTTTCTTCATGAAAAATATGAGTTTATATTTTCTAAAGAAAAAGATATATTAAAAGGGAAGTAAACCTTTTCTATGGGATGTATCCCATAGTCTTTTTTTTTTAAAAAAAAATATATTAAAAGCAATCAAAATACTTATAAGATATAGTTCAATTTCACTGTATAATTTTGATGAACTGCCATCGGTTAAAATATATTATTATTTGTATCTATCTACTTTGTATACCTTTTTTTTCATTTGTACCTATGAGTTAAGATATTTTTCTATAATGGTTAGTACTTTTTTAAGTTCTATTAATTTAAAAAAAAAAACTTTTACTAATATATAAACAGATTTTATAGTTCATGTAATTTTTTAAAATTAATAAGATAATTGTAAATATAACAATTAAATTCAAAATAATTAAGTATATAATAATATTTTAAAAAATTTACAAATATAACAAAATCTGTCAAAGTCTATAAATGATAGAAGTCCATCGCTGTTAGACCATGTTGCAAATATTGATTTATCACTGATAGACCATAAGAAAGAGCCTATCAACAATAGAAGTCTACCACTGATAATTTTGTTATATTTACAATTTTTTAAATGTTGCCTATATACTTAATTATTATTCCTAAAATTGTCACCAATTATAATTATCTTTAAAGGAAGAATAATTAAAAGTATAGAGATAAAAATGATATATTAACGTACATTTTTATGTTATTTTTTTAAAAAATAATTTTAAATAAAAAAATAAACCAAAATATTTATAAATATAGTAAAACTTTAAAATCTATCAATGATAGAGATATTAACAGACATTAATACATTTCTATCGATGTTTATCACTAATAAACATAGTGTTATACTTTATAATTATTTTTTTTTCATTTGAACCCGTGTCTATCATTTATTGAATTTTACATTTTGTTATCCTTTGTAAAAATTTTTTCAATTTAGCTATATTAAAAATAGTGCTAAATTTCATACTATTTTTTTTATTTTGTATTTTGCATTTTGATTTCAAAATATCGGTTTTAGATTAAATTTGGATTTATCACAAGTAGTTGTCTAGTTTTCAAAATTATGATTGGATTTAATCATTTATTTATACATCAATAATTGTGTATATGCGTGAGGTAATTCTTAATTTTTAGAAATGAACTAAAATATTTACAAAATATAGTAAGCTTTCAGGTTTTATTAATGATAGATATCGATATACTTTTATTAGTGTCTATCAATGCATTTAATAAACATTGATAGAATTATATCAATATCTATCGTCGATAGAATTTCATATTATTTTATATTTTGTAAATCTTTTGATAAGCAGTTTTGTCATTTTTTAATAATTTTTCATCTAAAATATTTATAAAAAAAATTAACTTAAGAAAAATGAGAGGAACACTAAAATAAAATAAAAGTTCTTAAGAAAATGAGTAACACTAAAATAAAAGTTCTCAAAATTCCAATTCCTCAAAATTCTACCATTAACTATAATCAATATAGTCTTGTACGGATAACCCTTTTGAGGAGTTCAAATACAATTTGGCCTAAAATTCAAATTTGCTCAAAAAATGGTGTTTTGCTTACGTCAGTCGTTGGTAATCGAGTGCAAAGGCTTGGAGCTGAGAAATTCTTACTTCTTGTTAATTCTAACTTCGCGTTCTAACTCCTCTTTCTACCTTTTCGTTTTTGATGATAGTTCATTTTTCTAGTTCCTTGTTATTAGACTGTTTTTCTTTAATATTTTCTTGTTTTAGCTTCTGTTCTATTGTATCATTTTAACTTCTCTTTCTAGTTTCTCAAGATTTTTTTTCTCTTTATTCAAATTCTTCCTCTTGCTCCTTGCTTCTTCCTCTTGTTTTTTTATCAAGAAAACACTTTTTCATACGAAAAAAACTGCAGAATGAAAAAAAAATGAAAAAAAGAAGAAACAACGAAAAATCAATAGATAAAAATGAAGAAAGAAGAAAACAAAAGGAGAAACAAAGAAGAAAAAACCAAAAGAAGGAGAAAGAAGAGTTACAATATAATTTCATAGGCTGATAATAACATGAAGAGAAGACTGTCATTTGTTTTTTAACTTTGAGTTATTTTTCATTTGGATCCTTTATTAAAAGGGTCCTCTGTGCAATTATTCCATAATTAAGGGAATATATTTTGAGTTATTAGAGAAATAGTAAGGAGATGATTAACACAATTCATATTCAATATCATCTTTTGGTTGTCCCATTTTCAATTTCATTCATATATATTAAATCTAAGAAGAGTAATTATATATATAAATAACTTTTTTTTTTGTCTAAATTAGGCATAATAGTTTAACTAAGCATAAAATTTATAATATCTACACGAAGGTTAGACGTTGGATTACCACACATATATGATAAATTAAACAAAAAAAAATTAAACTCGAACTAATACCAACTCAACCATTAAATTATTATGATACATATTTGTAAATATAAAATTTGAGAAAAGATAAAATTGTTTAAAATATTTTTCAACATATCATAGCTTTTCAATATAAGTATACATACGTGAGGAGAGATTAATCATCAATAGTTAATCATCAATAGATATAAATTAACGATGATGGATAATCAAATTGAATAAACAAATTTAGCAATACTCAACTAATTTAAATATTGATTTAAATGTATATTATTGATTAAGAAGTTAAAAAGTTTGAACTATGTTTGGTTTCTAAATATATATTGTTAAATAGAAGACAATATTTATCAATAAGACGTAGGCTTGGAGACTTTGAACAGAACAAATTACAGATATATTTCATATTGGGTATCAACTAAAAAACCTAAAAAGGCGAAGGCAAGAAAAAAGGATGTTTTCTTCTTTATCACCAAAAGGGTATCTTTTAAACTTTAAAGTAGTAGGATTATGCAATAAAGTTAAAACACAAGCCCAGTTAATGAAAATTTAAAAAAATAAAATAAAAGAACTACTATTCAATTTTCAAAAGTAAATTTGTAAGTTACATAAACAGTCATTCATCTTGAAATCTACGTTCAAATAGTGTTATCACGTATTAATTTTTTAATTTTCAAACAAATTTTACCCAAACTCTTCTCCCTTTTTTTCCTTATTTGGTTTATCTTTTTTCGGAGTTTAATTTTAGAAAAAAAAGGTTAAAAATATTTGACAAACTACAAAGAAGAGTTATGAAATAAGTTAGGAGGGTGAGAAACGCTTTAAATCTTTTTTTTCATTTAAAATAATCAATCCAAATTGCTTCTTAATTATATTAGTGGAGTAGAAGATAATACTATCTATAACGCCCTAGATCCACGATTCGGACTAGAATTTGAAATTCGAATCTCCGACATTTTCTTACCTTCCCTGCGACCTGGCAACATCATCTTTACTATTCTTAAAGGCTTATTAGAGTGAAAGTTTTGGTGACATGAATGAACCGATATTACATCTGGATGAGAGAGAACTTGATGACATGAAAGTAATGTTAAGAAAGACTTAAAGAATTAAAAGTTAATATTTATACCAACAAAGTGCACTTTCCTTTTCGATGGTTTAGTCATATGAACTCTAAAGTTAAGCGTGCTTAGCTTGTAACAATTTTATGTTGGGTGACCTTAGAATATTCCTATACATGTGAGTGAGGACAAAGCAAGGATGAATCCCAAAATTTGAGCCTGAGACCTTACACTATCAATAATATTTAAGATGATTTTTATGGCTTATTAAGTTTAGATGGAGTAGTTATAAGTTATAAATAGTTACATTTTACGACAATTTATTTTTGGGTTATAGGGTTTAGAATCTCGATGCAAAAAAAAAAAAAAAACTTACTAGATGCACTGTATAATCTAGAGAAATGCACTGTGAACTTCTTGAACACCTAGAAATATTTTTGTAATTTGAAATCTGACATGCTCTTTCTATCCATAAACGTAACTGACACTATTAATAATTATGCTACATTAATCTCTATATTGATTTTTTTTTATTATTTGTGGTTTCTATTTATCTTTAATTGCTGATTTGATAATAGTTATCAAGAAAGAAAAATTATTTCTTTAATTATAGAGGTGATCTCGATAATAGTTCATTCAAAATTAGGATAGAACTTTTTTCAAAATGTCATTGATAAATACATCGGTTTTTACTCAAAGTTTAGAGAATTCAAACAAGCCTTAAATTCATAAAAATAAAAAACTCACAATAATTGAACGAGAAATCATATAAGTGAAAAACACATATAGAATTTGTATGATTTTGTTGAGTGGTCTTAAGGGTGACTTTTATCTTTCAACTTTTCCACTATCATGCACACTAAAAGCAATGAAACTTTGTCTCATGATTGTCGAAGACCTATAGTTCAAATGCTAATTATAACCCACATTTTATTGTATGTTTTAAAAGTATGGGGTGATTACAATCATATTTTGATTACTAAAATTGCAAAATCATTGTGAAATTACCCTATATATTAAATAATTAATTTCTCGTGTTATGTTATTTTGTTGGGTTGGACATTGTATTGTGACTTCCATCTAATTTAATTATGTTGCCTACAAACTAACGGTACTCAATGACACTTTTAAAATAACAATTAATTATATAGCAAAATCTTATATAATCTATTGTGAGATTTAATCTATCACTAATGAACTCTTACCAACAATATGATCTAAATTTTGTCATATGTGCAAATTCTTTTTGCATTGTGTATATTGTATCATGTAAATATTTTAAGTTTGATTATCCTATATTTTGCGACTGTTCCTTTAAAGTTTTTAAAGTCTCTTTCAACATGTTTTGAGTGGTATTTCTTAATAATTGATGTTGAGATGAAACTTTATATCTCTCTCGAAAAACCATTCAACAAATAGTTTTAAACGTAGAAACAATTTTAATTTACTATTTAGAAAAAAGAGCATTGAGGGAAAATTTGTACAGCAAAACGGTAGGGTTCTTTTCAATAACACAGTCCCTCTCTCTCTCTTGCTTTGAGACGACTTTACTCGTTATATTTTAATGCTATGTTATACCTTTTTTTAAATATATTATATTTTTTAAAATTTTAACGAAATGTGTAGTTAAAAAGTCTATAATGCTTGATAATTTTTTTTAATATTTCAGGTTTGTCTTTTTTTCTTATATTTTTTGTTCTTTGTTTTTTTTTTTCAAACTGTTATTTGATTGTTCCAAATATAAAAGATCTTTAAAAAATGATTGAAATATTGGATAGTCAAAGCTAAACATCATGTACAAAAATAGTCAAAATCTAAACAGCGTACCAAAGAATCTATATGGATAACCAAATTTAAACTATTGTGTACCAACTATAAACACAAAATCTAAACAATTGTGTACCAAAAAATCTTTAAAAAAAATTGTTTAGATTTGACTATCCAAATTTAAACGATAAAATTAAAACGTGTACAAAATTCAAAAAGATTTTGAAAAAATTGTTCCAAATCTAAGCTATCAAATCTCAACAATTGTGTCAAATCTAAACGATTGTATAACAAAAACTTTAAAAAAAAAAGTTGATTATGTAGAAAAAACAAATATGTATCGTTGACCAAATATATTATGCGTCTTGGATGCCAATTAATAATGATAGAGCATTTTTGGTATTTTTTTATTGTGGGTTGTACATTTTATCCGTTTTTGAAAATTTTCTATACACAATACAAATATTTTATTATATTTTCTAAAATACCCATATGTATATATATATATATACATGAAAATTAGCCAATAAAATATGTTTTATTAGTGGAGCTAATCAGAAAGTGTTTTAATTTAAATGTTAAATATATCCTCTCATAAGAATTAAAACCTACCAATTTTATTAATTTTGGATTAAAGTTTCATTAACTTTTTTTTGAAAAAAAAATACAGTCCTTATTTACTTATCTGATCCACATTAAAAATACCAATTAATTATGATAACATTGATTAAAAACACTGTTCTTTCAAAACTTTCACACTCCATAGGAAATTGATTGAGATATCAGATAACTCAGTTCCCCGTAGGCATTCAAATTTCTTCATTTTCTATTTTATGGTATTTACCAATTCAAAATTTGAAAACTAACAAATGAAAAAAAACTTTTAAAAGATTTATTTTTCTTTTTAAAATTTGACTAAAACTTTAACGAAAAAATTAAACAAAAATAGACTGTATTTTTAAAAACTAAAACAAACAAATTAATTACGAAATGGGTAAAATTGTATCAAATAAAGGTTACTAGAAAATTATAGTACCTCCGAAGTCTTCTTGTCCTATAATACTCATATAATATATCTTTTTCCAATATAAACAAATGATTCTAACATCCTTCTTGACCATGGAAAAACAAAAAAGAAAATGGAAAGAAATTAATTTTTTTTTAAAAAAAAAGAAATTATTTAGGTAGCAAGTATTTTTGTACTAGGAGACTACATGTGATTGGCAGTCCCAAAGAGGTGATACTACATGTTCTCATAGAATGAGCTTTGTCTCCTTTAACAAATTGCATGGACCAGTATGCATATCAAGGCTAAATAATAATAATAATAATAATAATTAAAAAAGAAGCACAAAGCCTAAAAGATTGGAAAGTGTCAAGCATGTGGGAAGAACAAAAAGAAATAAAAGAGAAAACAACTTTTCTCTTCCCACCTCATTTTATAATTTTTTATGTCAAAACTAATGGTAATCTAAAAAGGAACTTTTTTTTATTGTTAGCATTAATAAAAAGGAGAAACAAATGTGTTGTTTTTAAGATATTTGTAAATATTGTAAAATTTCATATCCTATTTATAATAGATAGTTATAAATATTGATATATCTGTCGATGTTATTTATTAATGATATTGATAGATATTTATAGAAGTAGGGACGGGAGAGATTGAAAGATGGAGACTTGATGCTATTAGTGTCACCACTACTATCAGTGGGGGAGGAGAGGAATAAAATTAATAATATATAACCTTTTTTTTTTTTTTTTTACAAAAGAATCATTTGTTTCATTGATGAAATCGTTTTCTGATAATTGAGATGTTTTGGTTTTCGTTAACTGTTGTGAGTCAAGCCCATAAAAATGCTTTTCTCCCCATTTTAGAAGCATTATATAAAATTTCCCTTTCTATGCTCTTCTATTCTCGGCTCCCTCTTTTTTAACGTCCTCTTCTGTTAATCTTTTGTTTTGGAGTACAATATGAAAGTGTCGATATTTTGATCGGTCCTAGTGTAGTTTCGATCATATTGACTATTTTATTTTTAAAATACTATGATATATTTCAAATTGTTTGTACAATGAGTAGAGATGTGAATTGTTCACAACTCAACATTTCCTTACGAGCATGATTCATCCTACAATTTTAAATTTTAACCTTAAATTTTAGTAGTGGTAAACTCATTATTAAAGCATGAATTTTGATTATTTTTAAATGAATTCTTTAGCATCATATTGAATTTGTCCTTGATTGATAATTTGAGAATAATGTTCAGTGACTATCATGTTTTGAAAAGCTTCAATTTGAAACTCTTAGGGTGTGTTTGGGGTAAGGGTTGATTTATGGGGGGTTAGGGTTATGATAAAACTAGTGTTATGATAAAACTAGG
>JBBPDI010076746.1:0-15001 GCA_037974545.1 Cucumis variabilis | reverse complement strand
TAAGAGTTAATAAGAACTTTTTAAGATTAAAGAAATAGAAATAAGAACTAAATTTCCAATCTCTCACTTATGGTGATATGAAAGTATAAGCCAATTAAAATTTTTGTTATGTACTGAATTAGAGGAAGAGTTAAGAGCCAATTTGAAAGAGTAATGAATTCTTTTTCTTTAATTTTAAAGTGTTATTTCATTAGTTCGAAGTCTCCTTTACTCTAATAAAAAAATTCTATCAAACTCAGAAACTTCTAAGAGAAAATTCAATATCAAATTCAGACAACAAAAACTTCAACACAACTTTTTTTCCTCTTTGGAGGGTAAGAACTTGAAATGAAATTGTCACTCCAAATGAATATCAAAATTCTACCAAATGGTTGGTGTAGATTGTATATAAATGAAGAACTAACCTTAATGAATCAATTAGTAGGAGGCTTAAGAATCCATCTCAACTGCCAAATCCAAGAGTACATGACACCAAGTGAACAATACGTAGAAATCAGCATCAGTGGTACAAAAGGAAACTTATCGACTAGAATAAAAGGATGTGAAAACTGAGCCCAGATTTCAAATTCAATGAAAATTTGAGGTTAAAATTGTTTTTAGAAAGTGAGAATTGTAGTCTCTGTATATATATTTTTAATTTTGTTTCAAGTTCATGAATTGAAACAATAATACAAGAAATAATACCACACTTTTATTTCTAAAAAATTACCCAAACCAAAAATTAGACCAAAGTTGAAGAAATTACCCTAAACCAGTCAGCTGGGCATGCGACAGCGGCAACGACTGGACACGTAATGGTGGTGACGGTTAGGCACGGTGGTGGCGATGATGGTGGATTTGAAGATGACTGGGCACAAAGGATTTATGCAGCGAAAGCACGAAGATGATTGGGCATGGTGGTGGATTTAAAGACGCGATTAAGCACAACAGTGGAAAGGATTGACGGCGACTGACTTGGGCAGGAGGGGTTTCTTGTGGCCGAAGCACAAGGGCGACTGACTTGAACGATTAGTTTCAGACACGATGGCAACTGGGAAGAATTGACAGCTGCGTGATCTAGGTCACTCAATGAGAAGAGAAGAGAAGGAAATTAGAAGATGACTGGAGAGAAGAAAAGAAAAATTGATAGGTAAAAGAGTAAAGTAAGAAAGAGAGGGAAATTTAGTTTTTAGAACCTAAAAAAAAATTAAAAAAAAATTAAAATGGTAGGTCATTAATATAGGTTTTTAAAAAATAAAAAAATTAAGAAAGAAATTAAAAATAGAAAGGGTCATTAATGTCGGTTTTTACAAAATAAAAAAATAAAAAAAATGAAAATGAACGGATCATTAATGTCGGTTTAAAAATGACATTAAACCCATATCATTAATGTTGGTTTAAAACCGACATTAATGATTCGCCTTTTCAAAAATGACATTAAAGACAAAATTTTATTTTTTTCAGCTGTCATTAAAGGGTAGATTTCTCCTAGTGTGACAATTAAATTGAAAGAATATTGTGAGACCCATTTTTAATTTTAGTATAGGAAGTAAAATTTCGGCTAAAACTACAAAGGCATGGCACGATAATCACATTCGTAAACTCTTCCTCTAATTCAGTATATTACAATAAGTCCACCAAAAATTTATTACATGGTTCTCCTTCAATCTATGCCTTGTGTCGTTGTCCATTTACCTTGAACACATTTGCTCCGTCTAGTGAAGTAATCTCTACAATGCCATGTGGAAGGACTTGTTGTCCCAAAAATGGTTCGGACCATTGTGAACGAAGCTTACCTAGAAATAGGCATAAACACGAATTAAATAACATCAATTTTTTTCCAATGTGGAATTTATGTTTACGAATCTGATTATCGTGCCATGCCTTTATTTTCGCCTTATAAATCTTAGCATTCTCATATGCCTGAGACAACCATTCTTGATGTTCATACAGTTGTAATACATTTGCCTCTCCCGGGACGTGATGATCAAAATTTAGCCTTTTACATGCCCATAACTCCTCATATTCAAACTCTAATGGTAAGTGGCAAGCCTTTCCAAAAACGAAAGTGTAGGGTGACATCCAAAGTGTAGAATCCAGGTGCTCTGCCCAATCCTTTCGGGAGTGATTTACCATTTTTTCCAAAATTTTCTTAATTTCTCTGTTGGATACTTCTGCTTGACCATTTGTTTGTGGGTGATAGGAAGTGGCTTTCTTATGAGTTATATTGTAATTTACAAGTAGCTTTGTGATGACGTGGTTGACGAAATGGGTCCATTCATCGTTGATTATTGCTCTAGGGGTTTCAAACCTTGTAAAGATGTTCTTTTTCATAAATTTGCTTACTGTAACTGCATCATTCTTAACACAGGAGATTGCTTCAACCCACTTTGAGACAGTCTACAGTTAGTAAAATATACACATGGGTGCCAGATTGAGGAAAGGGTCCTATAAAGTCTAGTCCCCACACATCGAAGAGTTCAATCTCTAAGATGGGTTGTTGGTGCAATTCATCACGACGAGATAGATTTTCTATCCTTTGACATCTGTTGCATTTGACCACAAAGTTCCTCGCGTCTTGAAAAAGAGTCAGCCAGAAATACCCACTTACAATACTTTTGCCACAATCCTTTGTCCTCCAAAATGTCCTTCATATGTTGCTTCATGACATTTGACTAATATGTCAGTTGTTTCATATTGATGGATGCACCGCCTTAATAGGTGGTTTGGGCCTAATTTGTAAAGGAAAGGTTCATCCCACCTATAAAAGTGGCATTCGTGAAACAACTTCTTTCGCAACTGATTGTTGAAATCCCGTGGCCAATCCTTACAAAGAAGTTATTTACTAGTCGGCATGCCAAGATTTTTTATCTCAACTCGGAAGAGCTGCTCATCTGTGATTGTTTCTTCAATCTCTTTATTCTTGCATTGAAATTCTTCATTCTTGAGACGTGATAAGTGATCCGCCACTTGGTTCTTGGTGCCCTTCCGGTCAATAATCTCTACATTAAACTCTTGGAGTAATAAAATCCATCTTATTAATTGTGGTTTAGCGTCCTTCTTCACCTTGAGGTATCTGATCATAGAATGATTAGAATGCATCGTAATTTTAGAGCTAATGATATAACTCATGAACTTCTCAATTGCAAAACCACTACTAACAACTCCTTTTCAGTGGTGGTATAATTTTCCTATGCTTCATTGGGAGTTTTTCTCGCGTAGTAAATTGGATGAATCACTTTATTTTTCTTTTGACCCAGCACAACCCTCACTGCCACATCACTCGCATCGCACATGAGTGCAAATGTTTTTGCTAATTTGGAGTGATGAGGATAGGTGTTGAGATCAATGTGTCTTGACAGCTTGAAATGCTTGATTGCACTTGTCATCGAAAATAAAGGGTTGATCTGTACACCACAACTTACTCAATGGTTTGGTGGTCTGGGAAAACCCACGAATGAATCTTCTATAGAACTCAACGTGGCTCAGGAAGCTTTTCATTGCTTAACATCACAAGGCGGTGGCTGCTTGCTGATTACATCAATTTTTGCAGGGTCTACTTCTAATCTTGCATTTGAAACTTTGTACTGTAGCACAATTCCTTCTTTCACCATAAAGTGACACTTCTCCTAGTTTAAAATACCTTATGTCTCCTCACATCTCTCAAGCACTTCCTCCAAACTGTTTAGGCATTCTTTGAAAGAATCGCCAAACACTAAGAAGTCATCCACGAATATTTCAACTGATTTTTCTAGAAATCTCAAAAAAATAGACATCATGCACCTTTGGAATGTTCGTGGTGCGTTATATAGTCCAAATTGTATTTTGTGGAATGCAAATGTACCGTAAGAACATGTAAACGTTATTTTGTATTGATCTTCAGATGCTATCGTAATCTTATTATAACTAGAATAACCATCTAAAAAACAGAAATATTCTTTTCCTGCAAGTCGATCTAACATTTGGTCAATAAAAGGTAAGGAGAAATGGTCCCTTTTAGTGGTCGCATTCAACTTTTGATAATCCATGAATATTCTTCACCCTGTAACTATTTGTGTTGGGATTAATTTGTTCTGATCATTCTTCACAATAGTCATTCTACCTTTCTTTGGGACGCATTAAACTGGGCTGACCCATTCACTGTCTGTGATAGGGTAAATAACTCATACATCAAGCCATTTTATAATTTTCTCTTTTATCACTTCCTTCATCGCATGATTTAACCTTCTCTGGAATTGGATGGTACCCATCTGTCCCTCTTTCAACCTGATCTTATGTATATAGTAAGATGGACTTATCCCGTGGATATCAACAATGGTCCATCCTATTGCCCTCTTGTGGCTCTTTAACATGTTCAATAATGTTCTTTCTTCAGTACCACTTAGCTGGGTGGAAATAATCATTGGTAAAGTGTCCTTTTCTTCTAAAAATGCATATTTCAGGTGATGAGCAAACGACTTGAGTTCTAGCTCTGGTGGTTTCTCAATTGACTGCTTTGTTTCTTTTTCACTTTTGTTTTGCAAGTCCAACAGTTAAAATTTCTTTTCGATTAAACTTGGCTCTTCTTCAAAAAATTCTTCAGTGCTAAACAGCTCTTGATATACCCCTTCCTCGCAATAGTCCTAACCAAAGGCTTCTATTGCGCTACAGTTTTCAACATCAGTAGGAAGTTTCATCACGTTGATGAAATTTAATTTTACTTCCTCTTTGTTCACACACATGGTCATTTCACACTATGCATAATCAGTAAAATCGTCTCATACAATACATCTCAATTTAATTTGAGGTTCGATAGTAGAAATCCCTTACTTTAAAGTAGCTAAATTCATTGGTTGAACTAAAGTCCAAACGAACCCACTTAAACATAAATAGAAAATCAATAAATTTCACAAATAAACTCATCAATTCACCCAAATGTGACTTCCACAAACTTACTCTATCAAAGGAGAATTGAATCTCAAACCAAGTTTTTCGTGAACTTCAAGGACTTACTTCTTTAATGGCACCTTTAGTAAGAAAAGAATCTAAATTTTTATTCCAATTTAATCTAAATTTATATCCTTAAATAACTCAGGTTAAAACCCCATCCAAAACTCATCAAAGTGTTGGCTTGAATTAGCTAAAATACTTGGCTCACGAGCAGCTAGAATATAAAGAGGAATTTGGCTCGGATGGCTTTGGTCAAGGAGTTTTGGCGCGTGTGGCTAAAAAAAGAGGGGAGTCGACTTGCTTTACGAGGAAAATAGCTCAGGCTCAACTCTCTACAGCTCGGATCTAAGCAGAATGACTTGGGAAAGGACACACGTTTGGAGGAAGGAGAACTCGCGAAGTAGATCTGGCTTGTATGAAGATAAAATAGCTTAGATCTGGTGGCGTGCAAAATGGATGAGCGCGACCGAAGGGGAAACATAAAAAAAGGATTGGCGGCGACGCATAATAGAGGTGGTGAAGCGATAATCATCAACAGAGAAGGGATATGGAATGGAAACACCGTATAGAACAATTTTAAAAAAGAAAAAAGTTCACAAGCCCACAACATGAAATAACAAAGGGTACCCCCATGATTAATTAGTCACACGCGTGGAAAAAGGATTTTTTATCCAGTCTAAGCAATCTCTTAGCAACGATCTCGTAGCAACTCTAAATGATCTTGTACCCTTCTACCTAGTCTAAACGATATTGTAGCAAGTCTAAATTAAATGATCTTGTAGCAAATCTAAACGATCTCGTAGTAAGTGAAAACGATCTTGTACCCTTCTACCTACTCTAAACAATCTCATAGCAAGTCCAAACGATCTCGTAGAAAATCTAAACGATCTTGTACCCTTGTGCCTAGTTTAAATGATCTTGTAGCCAGTGTACATAATCTGGTACTAGATCAAAACAATCTATTAATGATATTGATCTCTATCTCTGTCTATCTAGGATAGACAACTAATCATTTATATATTAGTACACGATCATTTAGATCATGTACCAATATCATTTAGATCTTGTTCCAAAAAGAAAAAAAAAGAAAAGAAGATGAGAAATGAAGAAGAAAGAAATTCTAGAAGAGGAAATGAAGAAGTTGGTAAATATTTATATAAATAACCACACTATTGTAAAATGAAGAACAAGTAATAATATGAAGAAATTAATAATATAAAGAGGAGATGAATAAATCGTAAAGAAAAAGAAGAAAAATGAGTGAAAAATAGTTAGGATTATTCAAGGGCAAATATGTAATTTAAGAAAATATCATGAACTTTTTTATTTTGTTACGCGAATTGTAAATATTTTAGTGTTTTGTTATATTTATGAGAATTAACCATTATTAATTATCATTTTTCTTTTTCAAAATAATAAAAACAAATTTCTCTATCCTCAATTAATTCTCCCCTCACTTCAATCTTTTCTCTTTATCCAAAATATCAACATTTGTTTTTTAATAATTATATTTTTAACAAATATAATTATCTTTTCCTTTTTCCATAACAATGATATATCTATCTATCTATCTATATATATACAAACATATAATTATAAATAATCTAACAAAGTTTTTACTCTTCAACTTAATTAAATAACCACCCAAAATTTAAAATCTAAACAAAATAGATAAGACAATTTGGTTGAGGAAATACCTCAAATTTTTTGGACGTTACATACACGATTGTGTAGTTGATGATGATACACAATGATTTTGAAAAGTACTTTGGTAAACGATCATGTAGTTCATCTCTATCCACAACACATTGAATAGAAATAATATAATAATGATCATTGATTGAAAACAAAGATAATAATAGGAGAAGTATAATGAATAATAATAATAATTGCAGAACAATGATCATGATTTCAAAAAAAATAAAAGAAAAATTACAGAAGAAGAAGAGAAGGAAGAAATCGGAGCCGCGCAAAATTCAAAAGTGACAAGAGCAAACTTGGAATATTTTTGTAAAAAATGATCGATTTCATGGGCTTTTTAGTTTGTTGTACGGGCTGTAAATATTTTGGTGTTTTGTTATATTTATAAAATTTAACCTAATCATAATGGTGTAAATAGCAATGTATATATGTCATGTATCTTATTCTTATAGATACTTAGGGGGCCTTGGGGGTAAAGAGTATATTGTAATAGTTTGAGGGTTATAATAGTTTTTGGCTATTATAATAGTCCACGTTTGAAGTGTAGAGTAGTATAGTCTAAGAGCTTAAGTTATTATAATTTGTGTTTGAGATGCATATTATTATAGTTTGGATTATTATAATCTGTATTTGGAATGCAGATTATTATAGTATGTATTACTACAATCTATATTGGAGTGCATATTATTATAATTTGCACTTTTTCCTATTTCTTTTTCATACATATATAAAATACATATTTTTCTTAAATTGATTTTATTAACTCTGGTTAAATTAAGATGTTCATTTAATAAATTTAGCTTTAGTCGATTTTACTTTTTTACCATATATATGGTACATGAAATGTATAGTGATCAATGTATTCAAATTTAATGAAATGTAAAGTTGTTTTTTTTTTCCAAAACTGAAATACAAGTTAATAAACAAAACTACTAATTAAATCGAAGTACCAAAAAACTAATATAAATGAAAAATAACTCCAAACAAGCATATAAAAATGTACATTTAAACTAACTAATATGAACATAGTTTAATGGTTAAAATAGTAATGAAGATTGACAGTTCAAAATTTCAATTCCCATCATTTAACTATGATTGAATTTTTTCTATTCATTTTACATTAATTCTTAGAGTAATTATTGTCAATGGTAAACTACTAAAGATATTTACTAAATATAGAAAAATTTTAAGTTTTATCAATAAACTTGATAGATACTAATAATCTTCTATGAATGTTTATTATTGATAAAATTTAAAAATTTGTAATATTTTGGTTCATTTGGTTATGTATAAAAATGTTCGTTGATTGTATCACTTTAGCGTTCATATAAATTTTCATTTATTTATCTTTAAAATTAGCTAAGCATTTATAGAAATTATTATCAACTAAAGAACTATCAAAACAAAATAATAAAAATATATTTTGAGAAAAATTAAATTAAAATAAGTTAAGTTTTTTTCAATTATATCAAAGGTGTATATACTTTTGGGCAAAATTCTAAAACCTTGCAAGGTAATGAATCAACGGTCGCTGCCTCTTTATAGTCCGCCACAAGGTAATGAAGACCTGATTTCACTTTCTTGTTCCTTGTTTTCAAATGGGTTTTCTCTAATTTTGAATTTGAGATTCTTTTTTGTTCGAATTTTGAGTTTTGAGTTATTGAATCTGTATTTTTTCTTTTTTTTAATTAAACAAATGTCGAGTTTGCCTCAACGTTGGGAAGAGTATCTCCGTGAGAGAATCAACAGACAGAAATTGATTTTTGGAGTACGAAGGTCATCAATCATCAGACAATCGAGTTTCACGGTGGAAATGTACTGGAATCCAGCGAAGAGTATCAAATCAAGGGGTGTTTTGGGCAGCGATTATGCATAGTTTTGAATGTTAAGAAAGAACCGGTGACTACAATTAGAAAGGAAAGTTAATGCTTCAACCAATGTGTTGCTTGGAAAAGAGCTCCCTTACAAAGGTGGAGTACGAAGGAGAGAGGTAGAGTAGGCGTGGTGTCACTACGAAAAACTTGGTACTTGTTTTCGTACGTGCACATAATCCAAGCCAATAACTTGGTTTTCATTTGATGTGCAAATGCAATTCATAGGTGTGTCGTGTTAAGCTCTAAGCCATTTGAAGGGATAAACGTCTTAGTAGCAGAAAATTTTATCATATAATTTTTCAATTTAATTTGAGAATCCTAAAATATAAATACATTGTCAAAATAATACAAAAACTAATTTTTTTTATTATAACTTAAAGGCTAAGCATGTTCTAATTATAGATTAGAAAAAGAAAAACTTACCTAGTTTGACGCCTCTGAATCTATAAAAACTCTAAATTGGGACACCACCTGTTATAGATCTACTTATGCTCTGGGATGAGATTGGTTTGTGGGAACCAATTGGGATAAGAAAAAGTTTGGTGAGAAACTATTTTTGTAGATAGCAAAATTATTGGCTTAATTGATTAAGAAAAATTGGTTTTCTTCTACATATTTATAACTTCCTTTCCTTCGGAGAATAGAAGAGAATAATGAGATTCTATTAATTTAAAAATATTAAATTAATAGAAATTTCAAATCTACTAATCAATTAATTAAATTATATTTAATTAATATTTTATTTAAATCATATTTAATGAATATCTCTCCAATATCTTATAGTTTTAAATTGATTTAATTAAATCAAATTGAATTAAATAAAATTAAACTAAACTATTAATTAACTCTCCAATTATTTAATAGCTAAATTAAATATCATTTCGATTAGAAGAATGAGGACATTCCTCCATTAAGATAAAGCGTAGATCATCAATGACTTTCACATCGCATAATTTTCATCAGTTAATTTTTTCATTTTTAAAAAGTTGAATAATTTAAGAATACGTGCTGAAATATTAAATAATTGACCGTAGTAGTTATCTTTGTTTTAACCCATTACATAAAATAATTTAATCAATTAAGCAAAACAAGCAATCAAAGAGCCCTAATCAAACAGATGATTAAGTTTTTGAAAAAATACTTTAGAAGTTTAGAGCAACAACCACTGAATGGTGATCAACTACTCTTCTCCTAAATTGAGACAATCTCATCTAATAACTAATATCAGACTAACTCATATTCCTATAGTTTATAGCTACTGTTGTTCGATCAAGAATTCATTAACTAACTTAATTCGTTCCTTAAGTATGACCCTACCATTTTCAGATCCCACTTCAATAGGATATCGAAAGGAAAGATAACTGTTGAAGATTAACCTAAGAAATCTTATCCATTTTAGAGTTTGCGTTGTTTTAACTTCTATAATCAAGCTCTCCGAAGGGATGGTTGCTCTAGGACGATACACAAGCAGATCATAGAAATCTCATGGTGCAACCTAATGGAGGAGTCTATAGGATACTTTGATACAAGTCCTTTTCCCACTTACTATGAACATTTCCCCTATTCACCTTGTTATTGATCCATACAAACACATTCCGAAGGGAGGCCATGCCCAGGGCGACACAAAGTCGAGTATGAGTCTTGGTTGTTGGTTTGGACTTAATAATTTCGTGTGTGTATAACGCAATTGCAATACATTTGTAAGTCAGGTCATTACCGTAATGCGCTCACCGTAACTCTTTGTATAGGATGCTTCAATTCTAGGCGATGAGTCATGGGTCATGATCATAGCATGTAAGATGCTCACTATGTGCTTCTTCATCATGTGATGCACAAGTACTCATTGAGTACAAGTTTTCCTACTGCTTGCCCAAGTCCAAACGAAACAACAAGTTTACCTGGGTGATCCAGGGTCGAACACAGAGAATTGTTTATAGACGTTAGTTCTAGGGTCTTCTCATCGTTTAAGCATTATGACAATCAAGTAGAAAGAATATAAAGATAACTAAAAATGACTTATCTACAGCTAGAGACTATGCACACAAAATAAATTATGGCATGGTTGGAGATTGAACAGACTAACTTGTATAAGAGAAAAAGGGTGAAGGAAAGTCTACACATTATTAGATGATTAAATAGTGTGAGGCCCTTGATGTGATATAACTTGTGTAATTAGCTCATGATTAAGGCGATCTTTTCTTGAAGTGTTTAAACACCACACTTGCTCACCTCTTGGGATGCAAATGACTGTGCTTGATTAGGTGAACTATATCTAGAAGACTTTGCTTAATTATAATAGGTATAGAACTTCTCGTTTAAAGACAATAGCCTCTCAGCGCCTAATGTACACACTTGTTCACCTTTCAGTATACAAATGTTGGAAGTTATCTCGCTAAGGTGGAGTTTGTTGAAACTCTTCCTTGCGTGAATTAGCCTTATTCTATCTACTTACCTTTCGGGTAGTTGGTGATTAACACTGTCCAAGTGATGAATATAGCTCAATTAATGCAATAACCCTTATAAGCTAGACTCCTTATTAAGAACCTCCCACACATCTAGCTACTAATAACACATTGACAAATGAGAAGTCAAGAAATGCTGGATTGAAGAGGGTGTAAACATGTAATATATGTATAAAGAATAAAGGCCCTCGGCCATTGTACAATATGAACAATCTATATTACAATGAAATACAAGAATGGAGAGAAAGGAGAATTGAAACATATTACAAGTTATGGGAAAAACGGAGGAAGGACTCGTCTCTTGCTTGAACTCTCTGCTCTCAATTAGCCAATCCAGGCTCCCTTGGCCTATTCGAGCCTCCTTGTGCCCATACAGACATGTTTTGTCATGATGAAGGAGGAAGCTTTATATAAACAACTTTAGGGGGGGAAACTTCTAATCCTCTGATTCAGCCACGTCGAAAGTAGCCTACGGTACGTCACATCATCTCCAACTACTTTTTTTGTCTTTTAGCAAATCTTCCTCCTAAGATAACGTAGATCCTTGCCCAAAAATTGTACTTGTTAGACAGGTTCTTCTCACATAATTACTTGCTCTTTTCTTCTGGCCTTCTTGCGAGAACCTTTGTGATTCGCTAGCTTCTTCTTTTGTTTATTATCTTGCGCTTAGTCATTGTAAATCACGTAAAACAAGCATGATACTTATGTAAGATGTATTTCTAGATACTTATGCATTTACAATACAAGTCATGCGCTTTGACCTTTGTCCTATGCTTTTTTATCTCATTATTCTCATAAAAGAGGCTATAATAACGGGTGTTTATACACGTTATCAAGTCTCACATGTGAACTCTTAGGAACGTGAGAGCTAAAAAATGTCATATATATTATTTTTCTTCCACTAAAATGTTCTATTACAATTTAGGGTTTGTTGTACTTAACTAAATTCCAGCTAAATGAATCTATCTAAGTTTATTCTTATCATAACTCTTATAATAAAACTTTGCTTTAAAGTTTCTAGGTGTATTAAACCATTTAATCTACCTAGTGGCATCTTATGCTAATAGGAATAAGGTTAAATCAACGCTGATTCTCAGTCAGTTCCCAGGTAGGAGGTGTTCTGTAAACCGTCAACTTAAGTACCCCCAGGCTTGGACAAAATTTTACCAGTGGAGTTCCCTTATAACCTTAAATCTTATTTACTCTAAAGTTTCTAGATGCATTAAACCATTTAATTTACCTAGTGACATTTTATGCTAATAGAAATTGGTTATCAGGTTTATGGACTTAGTCTTAGTAGTTTTGGATTTTTGTAATGCAATTGCAATACGTCACTAAGTAAGTTCATTGCGTGTAATGTGCTTACCATATCTTTATGTATTGCGTGCTTAATTCTAAACGATAAGTCACAGGTTATGATCATAGCATGTGAAATGCTCCCTACATACCTCTTCATCGTGTAATACATAAGTCTTTGTTGAGTACAAGTTTTCCTACTACTTGCCCAACTGCTAACGAAACAGTAGGTTTACCTAGGTGATTTAGGATCGAACACAGGGAATTATTTTAAGACATTAGTTTTAGGACATTACTGATCAATTAGGCTATATGAAAGAATTAAAGAACAATGAATGTAAGAAATGCTAAACTAAGCAGCGAGTCTATAAAGAGGGGACAAGAAAGTGGTATGGTAATGCAAACTAGCTTGTATCAAAGAAATGAAGAAAGGAATGTCTAAGTATTATCAGGTGAATAAGTAATGGGGTAACTTTGATGCGATGTAACTCACTAAACCATACTTATGATTAAAGCATCCTTCTCTCAAAATCATTATATGTCACACATGGTCGCTTTCGAAGATCCATTTAACGACCCAACTTTTCGAACTAAACTGAGGTTATTACTTTAATACAAAAGCACTTCTTTTAAACATGAGAGTTTATCAAATCTGTTAAAATTAATAAACATCAAAGAAATCTTTATTCGGGCCCTATTTCAAACAAAATTAAAGGTTCAAAAGTATTATTTATAAAATCAAGAAATAAATTGTTGTGCTAAACATGAAACTCATTTCAATCACAATTTCTAAAGTAAAACAAAAGAAAACGATAATCGAAAGCTATTTTAAAGAAAATTTCTCCTATGGCGATCACGTCTCCTTCTTGTCCCTCGTCGGTTGGCCTTTTGTATTACCCTTGCCTGAAAAGTTAAACATAAAAGGGTGAGTATAAACATACCCAGTAAGAGACCTACTACTGGTCCCACTAGGGGTAAAATTATTAATTTTCTATTGGGAGGTACCCTGCATCATAACAGTCTGGTGATCACGTAGGATGCACATAATCAGTCTTGTGCTCTCAAAGGATGCACATATTAGTCTAGTGCTCTCGAAGGATGCATATATCAGTCTTGTGCTCTCGAAGGATGCACCTATCAGTTTAGTGCTTTCGAAGCACCCCCAACAGGTGGTGATTCTGTGGGACACCTGCAAGGCACATTACCCTATAGATAAAACTAACAGTTTCACCTCAGTCCATATTAACATTTAAAACAGTCAACTCCATTTTTCAATATAAACTACCATTATATCCTTCTTTCAGTTTAACTCATATACAATCAAATTAACCAAACCAGTACACCACCAAACATCAACAGAATGGTCCCTCAAACAATCAAATTTATACATAAGCGTCACTCGCCTCAGATTAGTCAATTCAATCTAGTTTGCCAATTCAACCTACAGTACACTACCTATGCCTTAACATAACCATCAACAACCCATAATTTATTCAATTTAATGTCCTCAGTTAAGTCATCATAACTAAATTTACATATCAGTCAACCCATCTTAGTTCAGTAAAATTCATATAGTCAAACAATCATCAAATGTAAATTTGCCTATCAGTCAGTCTATCTCAGTTCAGTAAGAATCCATACAATTCACATATCAATCAACCCATTTCAGTTCAGTAAGAATCTATACAATCAATATGTCTCAAATTCATTATAGAGTCCAGTAGCAGAAACCCCTTACTTTAACCTTACTTAAGCTCCTTTTTGAAACTAAAGTGCAACGAATTAACCTAAACACAATCGAACAGAAACCCATTACTTCCACAAAAAATTTCCTCCATTCAATTCATCGTATAAGTAATTTCTACAACTTACCCAAAAAGTGGAGAATTGAACTCCAACGAAGCTTACGGCGAAACTCAAGGATACTAAACCAATCCACCAATGTCGCCTTCAAGAATAAACATCAATTTGACCAATTAAACAAACATCACACCTCAATGAATTTACAACACAGAACCTTAAAACCTTCAATTACCAAACAAACTTACAACAAGGCAGAGGCAGCGACACACAAGACTATAGCAAAAGAGAGCGTGCAATAGATTTGAGCATGGGTCGACTTACAATTCGTGCCTGGAAGAGAGGAAATTGCACGCCGCTTAGATCTGATGCTTTCGACTCGGGTCGAACTAGTTTACAACAGGGAACCGAAGGCGGCTACTTCAAGATTGACGGACGAAGGACGCGGTGACCCTCACGATGCACGGTTGTCGGATGCGAGAGGAAACAGATCTGGGTCAGTCGACTTAAAGGCATAAAAGCCCTATGGCAACGGAAAATTTTAAAGAATCGTTACTCAAATTAATTTGGGATTCTTAAAATACTAGTACATTGGTAAAATTAGAATCAAAATTCTAAATAAATTCTAAGCATGCTTTTAATTTATAGGATACGAGAATTTACTTTCGATGACGTCTCTGAATCTACAAATCAATCTATCCTCTGGGATGAGATTGATTTGTGGGAACCAATTGGGATGGGAAAAGGTTGAGATATTTTAGATAATTTTTTTTCTTTTTCCAGAAAAAATACTTTTCCTTGTTTTTTCTTGATTAATTGGTAAATGAAAACTGTTTTCTTTCAGATATTTATAACTCTCTTTCATTCTTGGAATAGGAAAAGAAGTAAGAGAGAATCATGAGATTCTTTTACTAAATCTACTAATTAATTAACAATTAATCAATTAGTTAATAATTAATT
>JBBPDI010076745.1:0-31834 GCA_037974545.1 Cucumis variabilis | reverse complement strand
AAGGACAATGGCAGTTGGGTTTCGTCAGAACAGAAGGAGGAGAAGATTGGAGAGGCGGCGGCGCTGGGTAGGGTAGAAGGAAGAAGAAGAAATTGTTGGGGGGGGGGGGTTGGCTGCGCGCGGGGAAGAGGAAATGAAGGGAAAATTTATTTTCTTTTTTCTTTTTTTTAAAACAATATAATAATAATAATTATTATTATTATTTCTTATGTCTTTTTAATTCCTTATTTCTTTCCCAACAACTAGACTGTACAATAACACCCCCTAAAACTTAAAATCTTTTAAATAAAGATAATTTGATAAAAACAAAATCCAATCAAATCAAATACATTACCTTAAAATTTCTGGGTGTTACATAAACCTTAATTGATCATATAGAGATTGTTTCCAAAGATTTTATTGGCATTCTGAGTTCTACTATATTTTTAATAATAATGTTTAATTTAATAGGTTAACGTACTGTTCCATTTTTTCTACATTGTATGTGCGATGTGTAGTTTAAGACTTGTTTCATTTTAGTTATGGTACATATATGTATGTCTGGTTTAACTTTTCAATACATTTTAACATTAGTAGTAAATTGTGTTTCTTTTCTCAGCTTACCACCTCGACGTTCGCATAGTCCCCCAAGGTCTCAAGTAGTTGGTAAAAGAAGTCTTCTACCTATTAGAACCTAGCTCAATCATGCTCACAATCATTTTCACCACGAAGTAACTTGATACCTAACAAATTTTTCAGTCACAGCCTGCTAACTACCTTTTGAAGGAAGACTATTAGTTTGAAAACACGTACATTTGCCTCTTTTTAAGGATCGTATAGTTTCAAACTTCTTTTATTAATTTATAGTTGTTCACAATTTAAACTTAAACATTCAAATCAAATCAAAGTTTTCTTCTACCAAAATTGAGATTGGGCTACTTGATTATAAATTCTTTTGAGGACATATTTTTTGCTTTTTATATTTGAATTTTCTTCTTCTCGTGTACTTCAATTGGTAAACCTTATCATTCCAAGATCTTTTTTTATACTTTAAATTTTATACTTACTAAATTTTGGGTTTAGGGTTCAAAAGCATTGACTTTTTTTTTAAAAATTCGTTAAAGAAAACTGTTTTCTTTTAGATATTTATAACTCTCTTTCTTTTCTGAAATAGAAAAGGGAGTTGGAGAGAATCATGAGATTCTATTATCAAATCTACTAATTAATTAAGGGAAATTTTTAAAAATAGTAGATTTTACAAAATATTTACAATCTATAGCAATTTTATCACTGATAATCATTGATATGCCATAGTGATAGAATCCAAAATTTTACTATAGCTCGTAAATATTTTAATTTATTTTGCTATTTTTAAAAGTGCCCCATTAATTAACAATTAATCAATTAATTAATAATTAATTGAATCATATTTAATTAATATTTCATTCAAATCTTATTTGAATGAATATCTCTCTAATATCTTATATATTTATATTAATATAATTAATTAAACCATATTTCATTCAAATATTATTTGAATTAATATTTCTCCAATATCTTATCGATTTAATTAAATCAAATTTAATTAAATAAAACTAAACTATTAATTAATTCTTCAATTAATTGATAGCTAAATTAAACATCTTAAATTTAACTTAAATTAAATTTGAATCATATTCAAATATAAGTTTCTCTCCTAATGAATAATTTTAATATGAATCCAATTTGTGTTAAATTAATTTTGGATATAAATTAATTTTGAAATATTTTATCTCTTATAAATTAATTTTGGATATAAATTAATTCTGAATCATATCCAAAATTAAATTTTTATAATAAAGTTTGATAAACTTTATATTATAATGTATAGATACATTAAATTAATTACCAAAGTAAATTTGAACATTTCAAATTATGACTAATATAAATAAATCTCATTAATCTTTACGAGATAGGAAGGTGACGTAATGCACCTATAGATCAGAAGCTACAACGATCTGAGACTAATTGGCTAAACTCATTAACCACATTAATCAATATTCGTTAACTGTGTGTTCACTCCACTAAAGACTCATAGCAAAACTCTTCTCACTATAGATATATTTATGTGTCCACGGATGTAGACCAATAACAGTAAGTTAGTCCTTCACCAGTGTTCATAACACCAGCTTGGTCAATTTACCTTTTTAACCCTAGCTTACCTCTAATCCTTAAATACTAGTGTTTCTCTAATGCACAACTTGGTTATGGTCCTACCAATAAACAAAAACCCCTCTTGTGCCATAAAGAGGGTAGGACCCTTTATTCAAGACCTGAAGACACCATTTAAGGGAACACTCACTCGTATGTCAACAACACAAACATGTTGGATCATTGCATTTGTATCAAATATAAAGTGAGTCGTATCTATAGTGTTACTAGGATAAGATATCCAGCCTTATCAATATACTATCGAACATTTAAGCTGATCTCGAACATTGATCCCTCTATGTCTCTACATACTATTCAAGACTGATTAAACAACTTAGAATGTTAGTTTATTGGATTTGGGTTATTAAAACAAAACTAATAATATAATCACTAACAATTATTACAATAATAACACTTTAGTAATAACGATCAATGGATTGTATTTATAATCTATGAGTTTTAGGACATAAATCCCAACAATTGAAATTATAAATGAAATGATTGAAGTTGATCCTGAGAAATACTCAAAAGATCCAAATGAATTTAAGAAATTGGTTAATGTTGTCAAAAAACCATAATATTTAGGATGAAAAAAATTCACCCAAGTTGTGTACATTAGTCAAGTTGTATAATTTAAAAGTTGGATATTAATAAGTGACATTAGCTTCTTTTAACTACTCAAAACTTTGAAGGAAATTTTACCTACTACGAATGATATCCCAACATCAATATATGAAGCGAAAAAAACTTTAGGTGGCCTTGGAAGGAATGAAAAGATTCATGCATGCCCTATGGTTGTTGTTTGTATAGAAAAAAATATGCTAACACAATTAATTGTCCTGAATGTGGTGAATCAAGGTGGAAGTATGCTAATAATGCAAATGAAGGGAAAAACAGATTTTTTGAAAAAAGTTGTATGATACTTTCTACCAATTCCATGTTTACAAGTATTGACTGTGCTAAAAATTTGATTTGGCATGCTAAATGAGAGAGTGGTAGATGGAAAATTATGACATCTTGCAGACTCTCCCGCTTGAAAAATTAGTAGATTTAAAGTGGCTAGACATTCATTCTAAACCTAGGAATATTCGTTTAGCATTGTCAGTTGATGGAATCAACCCACACGATGAAATGAGTTTTAAATATAGTTCTTGGTTCGTATTAATAGTTATTTATAATCTTCCACCCTGGTTGTGCATGTAAAGAAAGTTCATGATGTTATTAATGTTGTATATTTTCAATCTAATATGTAATAAAGTCGTTGATGTGCAACAATTGAAAAAGTTGGAAGAAGATATTATGGTGACTATGTGTCTGGTAGAGTAATATTTCTCTCCATTTTTCACCATTATGATGCATCTCACTGTACACATTGTCAGAGAAGTCAAACTTTGTGGGCCTTTTTATCAAGATGGATGTATCCCTTCGAAAGATACATGAAAGTTCTAAAAACTACTTGAGCAATAGACATCGTTCAAAAGTTTATATTGTAGAAATTTATATAGTAGAGAAACTATTGAGTTTTGTTCACACATCTTATTTGGGGTTGATCCAATTGGGCTAGGCATTGACAAATTAGATGCATCTTTAGACAATTCAAGCTTTGGTAGACGATTGTCTTTAGGAGTTTCCTTCAACCTAAACAAGATTTTCTACACCAAGCTCATCGGTATGTTTTGGCAAATAAAATTAATATGCAACCATATATAGAGTAGTTACGCTTCAATCATCTTGTCTTCTATTTTTTATTGAATTTTATGACATAAATGTATATATTACAATGTTTCAATGTTCAAGTAAACACGATGGGTATTGCAACTGAAATACTCAAATAAGGTTGTTCATAAAAAATGTATTCATGAACATAATCGAACTTTCATATCTTTGTTAAAAGAAGAGGTGGAATTTTAATCTTACTTATTGACATTTTTTTATGGTGGACATTTTAATTACATTAAAATACTTATCATGTAGGTTGCATATGAGATTGAGATGAAAAATGGAAAGTTTAAGATAACTTGAGGTGGATTGCTCATGACCTTCATCCTTTTGTCATTAAGTATAACGGTAATGTCATTAATGGATGTCGCTATCACACGAAGTCTTATGATAAGGATCAAAGTGTACAAAATAGTGGAGTTAGTTTAGTGGCGAAAACAATCTAAGTTTAAACTAGAATTATAAATTGGCCAATATTTAGGTCATATATTATTTTAATTTTCTATATGAAAACTTCAATATTTTTTTTTTGTTTTTTTAATTTTTAAGAACATATATGTTTTTATATTAAACTGCTTTTTTTATTTATTATATTTCTTAAATTATCTTTATTTATATATTAGTTTAATTTTCAAGTGTTAATATTTAAATTTAAATATTTTTTAATTTTCAAATTTCAATTTTGGATGAGTAGTATACCACAGTTAGATTTGAGTTCAAATCGTTTAAGATAATGACTTGGGCGTTTTCTCGATCAAATTTGGGTGAAGGATATAAATACAACTTTGTTTTGGATTTAATTGTGCATTTAAACCTTTTTGTACGAGACAATATAAACTTTTGATAATTTATTTTTAAATATGTAATGTACAACAAATATTCTTTTTTCATATTATATTATTACAAAAAAAAAAAGGAAAAACAAAAAACAAGAATAGTTATCAAACAAATTTTTGTTCTTATTTTTCTTTCAAGAAACAAAAATTAAAAATAGTTATCAAATATATTTCTATTTCTAGTATTTAAAATTCAATAATCAAGGAACAACAAACAAGAAATGAGAAATGAAAATGTTATAAAATGAACCCTATGTTCATTCTGTAATTTTTTCATATTGTTGTTTGTATTTTCATGTACGTGGATTTTGAATCTTGGATCATTACTTTCATTATTAAAAACAAAAATACTTTTATTTCTTTGTCATTTTAGTTTTTAAATGTTATTGCTCTAAATTTAGGAACTGAAACTGCTAAAAATGTGACATTATTTCTCTAGCTAGATTTGAAAACCTATTCAATTTTCCAGATCTAAACATGTTTTTGCTTTTTTCTTCCCTTTTCATCTCTAACAAGTGCACGTTTGAATAGGTGTCGTAAACTTGAAAAGAAAACTATGAATTTTTGTTGTTTACTTCTTCATATACACAACAGTAATGAAGGATCTTACCAATCTAATAACCTAACAAAATAACAAATTATAACAGCAAATTAACAAAATCTAATAACAAATTAGATACACATAATTATTCTCCCCTCGAGCTTACAAGATGGTACAGAGCAAGGGAAAGTACCTTGGTGAAAATGTCTGCTAGTTGTTCTGCACGATACTTAGACTTGATATTGGAACCAGAGATAATTGTTTATTTCTTGCTATACTAGGAAATTGGAGGGCCGCCTAAATAAAAGTAGTAACCAGTAGTGGATCATCTATGAAGGAATAAAAGCTCTATGACAGTGGAAGATTTTATAGATCTATTACTCAAATTACTTTATGAATCCCAAAATACCAGTACATTGACAAAATTTTAAAATCAAAATTCTAAATAAAAACTAAGCATGCTTTTAATTTAAATATTGCAGAGAACATACTTTCGATGACGTCTTTGAATCTACAAACCACCGAATTGGGGACACCACCCGGCGAAGACCTTTCTATCCTCTGGGATGAGATTGTTTTGTAGGAACCAATTGGGATGGAAAAAGGTTTAAAGATATTTGAGAGAAACTCTTTTCTTTTTGCGAGCAAAAGTCTTGGATTTTTTCTTGATTAATTCATTTTAAAAACTGTTTTCTTATAGATATTTATAACTCTTTTTCCTTCTTGGAATAGGAAAAGGAGTAGGAGAGAATCATGGGATTCTATTATCAAATCTACTAATTAATTAACAATTAATCAATTAGTTAATAATTAATTAAATCATACTTAATTAATATTTCGTTCAAATCTTATTTGAATGAATATCTCTCAAATATCTTATAGATTTATATTAAATATAATTAATTAAATCATATTTAATTAATATTCATTCAAATCTTATTTGAATGAATATCTTTTGAGTATCTTAAAATTTATATTAATATAATTAATTAAATCATATTTAATTAAAATTTTATTCCAATCTTATTTGAATGAATATCTCTCCAATATCTTTTAGATTTAATTAAATCAAATTTAATTAAATAAAATTAAACTATTAATTAATTCTTTAATTAATTAATAGCTGAATTAAATATCTTATATTTAACTTAAATTAAATTTCAATCATATTCAAATATAAGTTTCTCTCATAACCAATAATTTCAATACGAATCCAATTTAATTTAAATTAATATTTGAACTCATTCAAATATTTTATCTCTCATAAATTAATTTTGAATCATATCCAAAATTAAATTTATATAATAAAGTTTGGTAAACTTTATATTATAATGTATCATCACTATACATTAAACTAATTTACAAAGTAAATTTGAACATTGCAAATTACAACCATATGAATAAATCTCATTACCATTTATGAGCTAGGAAGGAGATCTAATGGACCTACAGATCAAAAGCTACAACGATTTGAGATTAATTGGCTAAACTCATTAACCACATTAATCAATAATCGTTAATTGTGTGAACTCTTTTCACTGTAAATATATTTATGTGTTCATGGATATAGACCACTAAAGACTCACTGTTGAACTCTTCTCACTATAGATCTATTTATGTGTTCATGGATATAGACCACTAAAGTCTTTCACGAATGTTTGTAACACCAGCTGAGTCAATTTACCATTCTTCCCCTAGTTTACCTCTAATCCTTAAATATCAGTGCTCCTCTAATGAACAACATCTTCATGGTCCTACCAATAAACAGAAATCCCTCTCGTGCCATAGAGAGGGTAAGGGCCCTTTGTTCATGTCCTAGAAACACCATTTAAGGGAATACTCATTTACTTACCCTGTAGTAGAAAATGAGTGAATTCCATCTTGTGTAATTATGTTTTCAGCTCCCCACTCGGTCTTGTCCCTAAAATGATAAGCTTATTGAGTCGGCGATCTTGCCACTCTCACTCGTACAAATCAAAGGAGAATCCCTTGTGAACGTGAGTTCATAATACACTCAAAATTAAGACTATGTTACTTAGGTCATCCTAATGAAATAGAAACCTAACTAGTAATTAACGGAGTTACATCTAGTGGTTACTATTTCGTGGTCCGGTCTTATGCAAACTCATTACATAGTATATCGTCACTCGCATGTCAACTACTCAAACGCGTTGGATCATTGCGTTTGTGTCAAATACAAAGTGAGTCATATCCATAATGTTACTAGGATAGGGTACACCAACCTTATCCCTATAATATAGATCCTTTAAGCTGATCTTAAACATTGATTCTTGTATTTCTCTACAAATTGTTCAAGACTCATCAAACAACTTAGGATATTAGTTTATTGAATTTGGTTTATTAAGGCAAAACTAATAATATAATCAATAATAATTGTTACAATAATATAACACTTTATTAATAACGGTCAATGGATTATATTTACAATTTTTTAGTTTTAGGACATAAATCCCAATAATTTGTTAGTAGGATCCCTGACTGAGTCGACATAAGAATAGCTAAAGTGAACCAATGATGATTAGTAGGAGAACTGAAGACCATGCAAGCCCTAGCGTTCCTATAATATAATGTAAGAGATGAAGCATAATGATGAAATAAATGGTTTGGGTGGAGTAGACATGAACTGATTTACAACATGAACTGCATAAGCAATCTCTGGATGTGTCACGGTTAAATAGGTAAGGCTACCAACAAGCTGCCTACAGAGTTGGATCTCCAAGAAAGGATGACATCAAATCGAGTTAGGTAGGATCCAATGGTCTTGGAAAAGTGACAAAATAAGTGATGTCTAATCGAGATAGAAGATGATAAGCATGTTTCGCTTGGGACAAGCATCTGTCTATGAAGGTTATGACCTGACTAAAAAAATAACTAAGAGGCACCAAGTCTTTTCATTCAGAGGGCATGCTCATGTAAGATTGTTGATAAAATATACCTTTAAGATCATCATCGGTAATGATCACATCATTCATGCATAGAAGAAAGAGAATAATGTGAGGAGTCTTATAAGTGAAGAGAGTAGAGTCATGAGCATTGGATGTAAACCCGAGTTTGGGAACAATGGAACTAAAAGTAGCAAACCGGGTACGTAGAGCATGTATCTCAATTCATATATAGCGCTTAAGATAAAGCACCATGGAGAAAAGCATTTTCACATCCATTTGGGGAAGGGGCCATCGTTGTATAGCGGGTAAAACACTCCAAACAGATGTCATGCGAGCAATGAGAGATAACATTTACTGATAATCAATATGAACTTCTGAGAAAACCCTTTGGCCACCAAACATGTTTTCTAGCATCGAATAGACCGATGTAAGTGAGTCTTGATTTTATAAATCCACTTAATTACATCTGTTAGGTTTCGTTTTGGGAGGTATAGTATGACATAATCTTAAATTTTAATCATCTTCTCTAAAGCCTAAACGTCCTTAGTCAATGCTTGCTGTCAGGGAAAGTTAGTACATGCCTCATGATATGATGAAGTGTAAGACCCCAAAAATTAAAGGTAATTTTGTTACTTAATTGTCTATAATAATTTATGATTAGATTATTATGGGTGTTAGATTAATTGAAATTGGAAGTTAAGGAATTTATTTGGTGTGCTCTGTTGGATTAATTAAAAATATGTATATAAGCATGTATGTTTAATTAAAGATTTTTTATTTTGGTGGAGAATGTTATTAATTATAAATTTTTAGTTATATAATTAATAAGTGGAAAATTAATAATTATATTTTGGGAAAATAAATGTAGCATTCTAAATTTTTAGGAAGTTTTTACTAAATTTTCCTAAATTGTTTCGGTGTTATCTTAAAGATCGAAGCTAAAATTGAAATATTGGGTTAAGATAGTATTGGAATTTTTGTCCTAAAACTTGTAGTTTGTAGTTTAAATTATATTATATTCAATAAAGTTGTTATTGAGGACTTAGTAGTGATAATAGAATACTATATAATATTGAATCCAATAAACTATGGTCCCAAAGCTATCTAGTGTAGACATAAACTTTATGTAGAGACATAAACGTGGATAAAGTTTGAGTGTATAACCTAAACGGTCTATATATAGTATATAAATAAGGTTGGACGGCTTATTTTGGGAACACTATGCATGCGATCTGCTTTGTAGTTAATACAAACGATGTGATCCTGAATCGTTCATTAGTGAAATGAACAGGGGGCATCTTATGTAAAGGTTATCTTAATAACCTAATCTAATTTCTTGATGGGTAAAAGGCGTCAAAGTCCTCTCTCTTGATGGCCATCAAGAAAGTGTATTTGATGACATGTTTTGTCAATTAAGAAAACAAGTTTCTTTACAGGCTTTTTAGTTATTTTTTTTATGGACAAAAACCATCAAAGTTTCCTTTCTTGATGGTCAATACCATCAAGAGTGTTTTTCATGACATGTTTTGATCATCAAGAGAGAACTAATTTTCTTAATAGTCAAGCTTTCTTGATATCTGCCTACTTAATGGGCAAAGACCATCAAGTTAGATATTTTTGGCATGCTTTGCACATCAAAGAATGTCAAATTTGTAGTAATGTTGTTATGAGAGAAAATAATGTGATGAGGTGTTTTATATTTAAGAAATGCATAAAATTTGATAGAAGTTGGAATGATGAAATGTGATGATCTTTTGTACCCTATGCGATGAGATGTCTTATCCTTTTATTGTTGTCTGGGATAAGATCCTTTATTCTTGCTGTGTGATATAGCATTGGAAGACTTATATTATGCGTAATGGAATTGATGCAACTTACTAAATGCGTTGAATTTACTCCGCTAGCCGCAACTTATGATTCAATCAACAAATGAGAAACGTTAGCTCAACAGCTTATCTGACGATAATAACAATATCATACAAGAAGCATCAACATAAGGTTATGAAATAATACTTTTCATACAATCGTTTGTAAAATACTTCCTCTATTTACAAGAATCATAAGGTAAATATTTCCATTAAAGCAACCGTTTGATCATACAGAATCCCTTTTTATACTTATTTTCTCATTTGCAAATATTTGCTCATTTTAAAAGGTCACTTACAAACATTCAATCATTTAAAAGACCACTCACAAAAAATACTTAGCCTCAACACTTTCTCTCTTTTGCTTTCAACTTTCTCTTCTCGCCTAATGGTTCCGTCAACTGACCTCTTCAACACTCAAAGCCTTCTCTTAACCATTTACTAGAGTACTTAGTATCTCATTCATGGGTCATTTTCACGCTTTACACGTGTCACTTTATCGATTCGTTGCGCTATGAAGCCAACCCAAACTCAACACGTAAGTCAGCTATCACTTTGCAATTAAATTTTTTCTTGAGATGCCAACCGTATTTCTTTAGAAAGCTAACCTCTTTAATTGTTTGACACTCTCTCTCCTCGAAAAGACAGACATTTACTTTTCCTTAGCTAGTTGTCCCATTCTTTTCAACATAATTCTCTTCGCCTTATCTTGTTCTCCCATCGCTTTCTTTCTCCACAAAATGCCTTGTCTATACTTACATAAATAATCCTATCCAATGTGGTTCTTCTTCAACAAGACTCCCTTTATGGATCTAGCCTCACATATCCTTTTTACCAACAGCATCCCTTGGAAAATTTCCTAGGTTCATTCCTCATTGCTCTGGCTAAGCTCAATATGCTCCTTTTACACATTGACCAACTTCAATTCACCATGCAGTTATTTCTACATGGATGCATTTACTCCTTATGTGCACATAATAGCTAGTTCATCGATAGGAATAAGACTAATGGTTTACATCAAACATAACATGTAATGTAATCATTAAACATAAGACAGGCTCTACATTGAAATCATTCTTTTATAAACATTAACGTATGAACATCTTTACAAATCAATAGAAAACTTTAAAATCTTCAAACACATTGAAAAATCAATCACAATTTAAGTTCTTCCTTCAGAACGTGTAACTCCCTAAATATTTTCTTCTCACCTAATGATCGTTCAGCATGACAACACTTAATACTTTTCCTTTTCAAAATTTCAGAATAACCTTCTTCTCTTATGCTCTCTTCTCCTACTTATATTAATCATAATTTGGATTAATCATCCATATATTCTTATAAACTTACCAGCTCCTACTTAAAGTATTACATGTGTAAGCTTAATATTTCTCATAACCATACTTAGCTTAAACTCTTACATGCGGCCCATTAAGTATATTTAAGAAATTTTTTAGATTTTTCCTAGCTCTCAACGTCTGGCTTTAGATCATGTTGAACCTGAAACCACGTAGTTAATCTTGGTCGCCTTCTCCTTCACCTCACGTTGCCTTAACTCAACCCCTAACATCAAAACGCCTAATTTCTCAAAAACCCTTCTTCAAAGTCCTTTAATTAACTTCTTATTTTTTTCAATGTGGCCCTTCTATTCAAGTAGGGTTTCCCAAAATTATTCCTTCCAAATTATTTAAAGTAAATCATATTTCATTAGCATCTGGCATAGTGCATCATTAAATCATATTATAAAATTGCTCTGCATTTTTAATTACATCTTTATACCCTTTCCTCAGATCAAGTGTTTACTACACTCTTTTTTTGGGTTGTGCAGTTGTGCAAAGTAATCTCAATGAGACAGCAATTCAACATCAATTCTATCAGGCATACGCGTCTTTGAATGAAGATCACATATCAAGCAAAGAGCATCTCATACCAGATCATGCACCAAGTATGAGACATTATATTCCAGATCACATAGCAAGAATATGACATCCCACACTAGAACACACAACAAGTATAAGGCGTTTCATCACATAAAGTACCTATCGATTATCTTATTATATCATAAAGTACCATGCAAACCTTGCTTTCATGAAACTCTCGTCCAAGATGTAATGATTATAGATGTGATTATTTTGAAATTGGGATTGTGTTTCATAGGGCTCATTGTGGAATAAGTTGTGATATACTGTTGAGAACAATGTTATAAAAAACTTGCCCCTAATCAACGCATTGTTGGGGTTTATGTCCTAAAACTCATAGATTGTAAATATAATCCATTGACCATTGTTAATAAAGTGTTATTATTGTAATAATTGTTATTGATTATATTATTAGTTTTGTCTTAATAACCAAATTCCAATAAACTAACACCCTAAGTTGTTTAATGAGTCTTGAACAGTATGTAGAGATATACAGGGATCAATGTTCGAGATTAACTTAAAGGGTCTATAGTATAGGTATAAGGTTGGGTACCTTATCTTGGTAACACTATGGATACAACTCACTTTGTTTTTGAGACAAACGCAATGATCCAACGCATTTGTGTAGTTGACATGCGAGTGAGGGTATCTTGTGCAATGAGTTTGCATAAGACCAGACTGCAAAATAGTAACCACTAGATGTAACTCTGTTAATTCCTAGTTAGGTTTCTATTTCATTAAGATGACCTAGGTAACTTAGTCTTAATCCTGACTGTATTATGAACTCCTATTCGCAAAATGATTGTCCTTTGATTTATATGGGTGAGAGTGACCAGATCGCAGATTCAATAAACTTATCATTTTTAGGATAAAACCGAATAGGGAGCTAGGAACATAATTACACAAGATGGAATTCACTCATTCCTTACTTTAAGGTAAGTAGATGAGTGTTTCCTTAAATGGTGTCTCTAGGACTTGAACAAAGGGCCCTTACCCTCTCTATGGCACGAGAGGGGTTTCTGTTTATTGGTAGAACTATAAATATGTTCTTTAGAGGAGTACTGATATTTAAGGATTACAGTTAACCCAGGGGTAAAACGATAAATTGACCCAGCTGGTGTTACGAACACTCATAAATGACTAACTTATTATTATTGGTCTACATCCATGGACACAAAAATATATCTACAGTGAGAAGAGTTCAATTGTGAGTCTTTAGTGGAGTGTACACACAGTTAACAAATATTGATTAATATGGTTGATGAGTTTAGCCAAGTCTATATTAATACAAATCTATATTATTTCATTCAAATAAGATTTGAATGAATATCTAATTAAATGTGATTTAATTAATTATTAACTAATTGATTAATGGTTAATTAATTAGTAGATTTGATATTTCTATTAATATATTAATTTTAAATTAATAGAATCTCATGATTGTCTCCTACTCCTTTTCCTATTCCAAGAAGGAAAGAGAGTTATAAATATCTAGAAAAAAATAGTTTTCTTTAACTAATTAATCAAGAAAAAAAAGTTAAAGCTTTTTCTCTCTGCAAAAAAGAAAATACTTTCTGTTAAATATCTCTAAACCTTTTCTCATCCCAATTGGTTCCCACAAACCAATCTCATCCTAGAGGATAGGAAGGTCTCAGACGAGTATTGTCCCCAATTTGGTGGTTTGTAGATTCAGAGACACAAAGAAGTAAGTTTTTCTTTCTCTAATCTATAATTAGAAAGCATGCTTAGCTGTTAAGTCTCATTAAAAAAAAACTAGTTTCTTAATTATTTTGGCAATGTCTAGTATTTTAGGATTTCCAAATTAATTTGAGGAATGTTTTTATAAAATCTTTCGCTGCCATAGGGCTTTTATTCCTTCACGCCTACGCACTTACTGTAGAATGACAATTTTTTGTTTGGTTTGTGGTGTGATGACATGTCATTGAATATGAATCATTGCATGTAAAATGCTCTCCAATATTCTCTTCATCATGTCAGTCAACATGATCGTGGCATACAAAATTCTCCCAATATCTTAACCACCTACTTCTAAGATCGCAAAGTGCAAGTTTTCTTATCGCTTATTCAAGTGTAAGTGAAGCAATAGAATTATCTGGGTTATCTAGGCGTTATGATAAATGAGTTAAAATAATATAAAAAATATCAAAAGTACCAAAATATCCTAGAGATGTTGTAAAGTTAATTTAATAAGGGTTGTTGTGCCAATGGAGGAATAAACGAACTAACTTTTGTTAAGAAAGGGGGTGAAGGAAAGTCTAGTGCTACAAGGTGAATAAGCTATACGACCACCTCAATGCGATATAACTCACAAAATATCTCATGATTAAGGTGTGTTCCTCCCAAAGTCATTGAATGCCACACTTGACCTCCTTTCGAGATCTAAATGACTAAGTCTACACTATAAGAAATTGGGGCTCTTCTGACCCAGAAAAAGGTGTTGGCAAAAGCAATGTCGAAACAAAGGGCCATCCCCGATGCATAAAAAATACACGTCAGTCGAGACAAGTATTTCCAACACTGTAGTTCAAGACGTTGAGAGAAGATAAATAAATATTTCATTCTCACATTTTTCCCGATATCTCTTTGCACGACGTCGGGAAAAGTTTAAACATTTCCAACATTATAAGTAAAATGTCGAGAGAGGTCAAATGGAGTGTCTCTAGATGTTTTCGATGTGCATTGGGAATTGTTTTATAAAAACCCACTTTAGTTTTGTATTTCATAGAACTAAAACGAGAAGGTCGAGAGAGTTGACAGAGAGATCCACGCCGCCGCTCACCACCGTCCTTGTCCGACCGTTTGTTGTCATTTGTTGCTGTCACTTTTCATTCCGGTATGTGGTTTAGTTTAGTTATTGTTTTGTTTTAGTTAATTAGTTTTAGTACTTAGATTTCAAATTAGTTTTGGGTTTGAGATTTCAAATTAGTTTTAGTATTTAGATTTTGAATTAGTTGTAGTTTTTAGTATTGAATTCGAATTTGAAGTGTTGTTAGGATTTAAAATTGAATTTGAGTTTGAATTTGAGATTGAAGTTGATTTTGAATTCCAATTTAAATTTAAAAATTATATTGAATTCGATGAGGGTTATATTGAATCGAGGGAGGGGGGCGGGGAGGGGGTTTATATATTGTGGATTATGAATGATCTTTTAGTTGTATTGGCTCTTTTATTTTCTCATTATCATTTAATTAAATTATTTATTTTAAAAATGTAATGCTAAGGCCAGTTTAATAAATGTTTTGTACAATTTGTATACAAGTCTAAGTGTGGATGTATGTTTCCATTTAATAATGGAAGGTATTTTGAAGAGAAAAAAATAGAGGAACTCCCGACGCACAACATTCAGCGTCGAGAGTTCCTAGACAATTTCCAACGATAGTTTCACAGCGTCTTCGACATTCATATAACGTCAGGAGATTTTTGGGAACTCCCGATGCTGAATGTTGTGAATCGAGAGTTCCTCTCATGATACATTTTCCTCGACTTGTATCCCGATGAATATTTATGCATCGAAAAAGCCTTTTTTGACGCTTTTCGTATATCTCCAGATAATTTTATGCATGGAGAAATCCCCCCTTTCTTGTAGTACTAGTTAGACGAGGTATAAATATTTACTCACACTACTTAGAGTGCTTCACATTTAGGAATGACAACTCTTGGTGCCTATTGTCGACACTTGTTCACCTTTCATGACATAAATGAAGGAAGTCATCTTGCTAAGGTTGAGAAAACTCTTCCTTGCTCGTGTTAGCTACGTCCTTGCTACTTACCCTCTCGAGTAGTTGACGACATACCACTACAACAAATAAACATTTTTATAGCCATTCATTATAGCCTTTTATTAAATGGGCTATAAAAAAATAGAGGGAAACGAAAAAAATAAAAGAAAAAAAAGGTGGAAAGCTAAATAGTTTTTATTTTTAAAAGTGTCCATTGAAATTCCATTAAACCCATTTTTGTCTCGTTGTCTCTCCATTTCTCTCATCTCTCCTTTTGCAAATAATCTTTGATAAAATTAGGGTTAGAGCTTTATAACCTATAGAGTTAATATTGTACAAGCTTTCTTTATCTTTCATTACATAATCACTCTATCTCACTTCCCACAGTCGTCAAATTTCATTTTTAAGTAATTTTGTCACTTAATTTCCTATAATGATAAGAGAATCTCGTCGTTGATCGCCAAAACCAGAAAATGCTATCTCACAAGACTTTTAGAATGAAGAAGAAGCTTGTAAAGAAGAAGAGGTAGAATAGGTCGATCCCAGACATGATTTGCCTAAGAACTGACAACACAGTTGATACAATGCAAAGCGCGCGACACTGGCATCGCACCAAGCTAGGGTTCTAAGGTGCTTTCGATTCCTAACTTTAATTGTCATTTACCTTGATTTTGTTAAGTTTTAGAATTTGAATTTTTTTAAGGATCTACATTTGTATTTCCGCAACTACTGAAATTTAGTTTATTCGATACTTTTGTTTAATCATCGTTACACTCAAGATTGAAGCACTTTGAAATAGAGTGAATTTACCATAAAAAAATACTGATAGGTGACTTTTATCTCAAAAGATAAGGTATGATCTTTAAAATTTTGACATTTCTAGTCCATATGAAAAACATAGGTTCTGGCCATTGATTTGTGATTTTAGATTGAGACACAAAAGTTTCGTTCAGAAATTTTGATGAAGAAGAGGTCTTCTTGTCATGAATGTTGGTTCTTAATGTTTAAGATATTATGATGAAGAAGTCTTCTTGTCATGAATGTTGGTTCTTAATGTTTAATGTGTTTAATTTTTTAGTTTGTATTAAGTTTTGTCGTGTTTTATCTTGTTTATTATTTTATTTGCACTATTTTATATCTTTATCAAATTTCTTGTCTGAGTTTGCTCATATATTATTTTGTTGGAAACTTAGAATCTTACTATGTTCTTTTGGGTGAATAATTTTACAATAATGGGGTTTTCTAGGAACTTTAACCTATTAAGTATGTAAAGTTTGGTAGAAATTAAAGCAAGTAGGTTAACCATACATCAATTGTAGTTTTTCTTGTTTGAGAAATCATGGTTTTTCTTTCTTTTTTCACAGTAACCTTCAAATGTTATGCTCTGTTTTCTCAAGTGATTTTGGATGCCATATTTAGACACGTTTATGAGATAAATAGATAAATTAAATTCATTGCAAATTTAAAGTAGTGAACCTCTAACCTAAATCTATAGAATGGGGATTCGTGGCTTTTTATTTCAATCATTTAAATTATCCTCATTGTTTCTTTTTCTGTTTATTTGATTGTTTTCTCTATCAAACTATTAGTTGTTTTTCTCAAGGCCAACTCCAAATGCACGAGGTCCTTCAACAACTACTAAGAAAACAAAACTAGATTAGTTCTCCTCACAATTTGAATAACATGTTAGTTTTTCATCTGTCGTTGACGAAGTGTTGGAGTTGGAGAAGGGGCCTCCTCCTGTACATACTTTTCTGTTTCAAACATGTCTCGATCTTTCAATTCAACTGTGTCTCATTATGGTTCTCTCCCTAATAATATTCATACCAAATGGGGAGTGGGTATGCAGCCATCCCAGGGTAATAATGTTGCAAAACTTTCTAATATTCCTTCACACAACCATTGTTCTTTGTGCTCAGCTAGCAATTTAAAGGGTCCAATGTCTTCCACATCCATGGGTTCTATTTCTTCTAGTCCTAGAAGGGGTGCTGTGACAAGATAACTTTCATGGTATGCAGTGTACCATGAGAGGTATGAAATATTCTTCAAATAATGCTTTACTCAAGCGCATAACTACGAATGCCCTTAATCCAAAACCATATCCTCTTTCTTATTCATTTAATTGAATGATTTCTATGAATATTTATTACTGTCTTTGCTAATGGTTTGTTTCTCATTCCAGGAGCTCTTGTAGTTTTCAAGGTTGAAAGCTTTTCTTAAGTAAGATTAATTGTTATGTAAGTGAAGTCTTTAATTTGTTTGGTGGCTTTAATTTGTTTTGTTAATTTGATGGCTTTAATTCTTGTAATGTTTATAAGATCTACCTTCAACTTAGTTTTGAAGCTATATTTATAAGTTCTTACTATAGCAAATAACTTTCTTATCTTAAAGTTTTAATGAGAAACTTTTCATGAGCTTTTATTTTGACGATTGTTTATTTTAAAGTACTTTTCATAACTTAGTATAACCTTTTTTGTTGTAGGTAAGAGGTTTGAAAATTTTCAGAGAGATATTCACTAGATTTTAAATTATAGTACATAAGGTAGCAAGCCACTTGAAATTTTTGCTACTATGAGTTCCTTTCTTTTAGTTGGTTTTAAATCATATTATACAAGTATTTTTTTTATTACATGAGGTTGCCTATTTGGAAGATAATTAAACAAAGTCATAGTATGTAGAAAGGTTCACAAAACATCTTGGAATACAGTCAAGAATATTTCCTTTTAAGGTTACATAATATGCCAACAACACTTACCGACAAGAATGCCAGTGAGCTTGCCAATTTTATTTTGAATTCTTGAATTGTATACTTATTTTCTAGGAGATCAGAAGATAGGTTTGTTGATGATTGTGAACTTTGCTTTGTTAGATTATATTTGGTTCAATGAGTCATTTGAACTAAGTAGTAAATTATGAAACTACAGACTATTATTTTTTGCTAATATCCATGGACAATATTTTACTCTTTATTCAACAGCTTTCTATTTTATAGTATTGTCTTTAGAGGCCCAATTTGAGTTAACCTACTTCTTTCATACATTCAAATTTCAGATTTCTCACGACAATCTTTACTTCTTTCCTTCCAATACCTATCGATTCTTCTTAACTCCAGTATGTAGATTTGCTATCTCTTTTCTTTCCTCCCAGTGCCTTCTGATTCGAAACTAGAGTTGTTGTATAGCTAGCACAAAGTTTTACTCTTTGATAAATTTATATGATTTGTAAGTACAAGAGGTGTAATTGATTTATGTATTGCATTTCCTTTAATCCCAAAGTCTTAAAATTAATCAGTTTGGTCCATTTCCGTTATTTTTGTTTGTAACAAATGTGTGTAACATTCTATAAAGTCATATGTTCTTGGGTGGCAATATATTGGAAAGATAAGGGCAAAAATGGTTATCTTTAAAAGTTCCAGAGATCAAAATGAGACTTCATATTAACGTATTATCAATATTTTTGGGCCAACACTTAGGGGTAGGTTATTGTCCTTGTAATCACAAATTTTATTTCAAAGAAATAATTGTCTTTATTATGATACTTTGCTTGAAGAGTTTGTGTACTTTTTTTAAGAACGATTTTATTGAGTTTGTGTAATATTATTTTTTTAGGAGAGGGAGTGAAAATTGATTACTAGTATGTTATTTTCTAAGCTTATTTATCTATATTTATTTGCTTAAATGACTATTATTAGTATTTCATAATCACATATATTGGTATATACTTCATATATTCATATAGGTGTGGATGAAATGATACCTTACCAAACCAAAAGAGAACCGACAATGACAACTCAACTACATTGATAATATAACCCTGAATACTTGATGAATCAAGTGCGTTTTGAGAGCTAGTATACTTTATCTTAGCTTGTTTAGTTTGAATAACAACTTATCATAGAAAATTATTTAATACTTTATTTTATAATGTTGATGTTATCAATGGAAGTTATGGTGTTTGGTTTGTTATGAAGTATTTCATGTGTTTGGATTTAAATTAAAAATGAGTACTTGTAAAATTTATAAAAATCTAATTAATTTAAATTATTGATATAAAGAAATTAAATATTTTATAGCCATGAGCAAAACCTATAGGAATTTTTGTATAGCAAAAAAAACAGCTATTAAAATGTTAATACAATAATAATAATAGAGATTATAATGGATTAAATAGCATTGGTATAACATATAATTATAACTAGAAATAATATAATATAACCTTGAAAAATGTCATTATATGTCAAAGATAGCATCTGATTTTAGCTATATAAATATAATATAGTTTTACTAAAAAAAAGCTATTAAATGGATTTCTAGCAACATATTTAAGCTGTATACTCTATTATAGCATCCGCCAAAGCTCTACAAAAAGGCTATAAAAAAATCCCAGACTTTTAATAACATGAGCTATCAGGACTTTCGAAAAGGCTATGAAATGTCTTTTATAGCTTTTTTCGTTTCATAGCCTTTTTCGTTAGTTATCGTGAGCATTATTTCTTGTAGTACACTGACCAAGTGTTGAATGTAGCTCAGCTAATGCGATAAGTACTATACATAAAGAGTACATATCAAGAATGCATCATAAACCTAAACTACAAATAACATAAAGACAGATTGAACATTAAAGAGATGGATGGATTGAAAAGTGTATAAATATAAATTGTATTAAAAAATATAGGTTTTCGATCATTGTACAATATAAACAAATACAATGTAAAGAAATAATAAAATTAAAAGAGAAGAGAACGGATACAAGTTAGGGGGAAAAGGGGATGGCATCTTCTTCACTGAAACTACAAGTTTTCATTCCATTAGACTGACCGAATAAGAAAAGGGATAAACTTTACAAATGGTGGTAAGTCTAGTCCTTGCCACAAACTCTGTAGAAATTACTGGTCAATGCAAACGTCAGGCCTTTATGACCCATACAAGCCTTTGGCCTATTTTGATGGAGAAGGAGCTTCTTATATAGGCGACTTTCGGGTGGAAATCTATCATTGACCAGGTCAGTGCGAAAAGCTGTCTTTTTCTTCAAGTCACATCACTACAACAACCACTTTTGTCTTATAGCAAATTTCTTCTCGTGTGATGATTTGGTCTTCTCGCCTTATCTCTGTGCGAGTTCCTCTACGATTTGCCAGTTTATTTTTTTGTTAATAATCCTGCATCCATCACTAAAAATGGGTAAAAGCAAGCATGAAGTTTATGTAAAGTGCATTTCTAAATAATTATGTATTTACAACATAAGTTTTGCGTTTTAGCACAATTACCATGCAGTTTGGTCCATTATGCAACCTAAAAGTCCATTATAACTTGTATTTCTACAAGTTGCCAAGAATAATAAAATATTTGAAAGAGTTCAAGTATTAATTTAATGTGAATTCAATTCATATTAAAACTATAGGGTTAAAATTTAATATGTATATGATTCACATTAAAACTATAGGTTATGTGAGAAATTTATATTTGAATATGATTCAAATTTGGATTAAATTAAATAAAAGATATTTAATTTAACAATTAATTAATTGAAGAATTAATTAATAGAGTTTAATTTTGTTTTATTTTATTTTATTAAATTAAAACTATAGGGTATATGAGAGATATTCATTTAAATATTATTTAAATGAATTATTAATTAAATATGATTTAATTGATTATTCATTTATTAACTCATATTAAATTAATTAAAATTACTTATTTTAAAGTAAATTAAACAAATGGATATGTAGGTGTTTTTCCCACGTAACTCATAAATCTCTCTAACTCCCTCTTCTTCATCTCAGATGAATAGTTTTCTCTTAAAAAAGTTCTTACGTTTTCAATAAAAACACTCTCTCTGTAAAATTAATTTCCTTTTCCAATTTTGGTTCCTACAAAATAAAATTTTCATTCTTAGAGAATAAGAAGGTTTCGAAATGGTGGTGTCCCAATATTGACATTTGGCATATATAAAGTTGTCAACTAGAGTAAGTATCGTTTTCTGTATATAGTTTTTTAAAAGCATGCTTAGCAATAAAAAATTAGTTTCTAATTCTTTTGCCAATGTAATCGTATTTTTTTTAAGTTCCCAACTAATTTGAGTTAATGGTTCTGTTTAAATTAATTCTACTGTGTAGGCTCTTATCCCTTAGAAACACGGAAGACATTATGAATCCTAGACAACTCCACAGGTAGTTTTAGTTTAGAAACCATTTGTCACACACGTGCTAGAATTTCATACAGTCCTATATATCATGGGCTTAACTCTCCCCTTCCTCTCAAATCGAATTACACCTTTTCAAGGTAAAATTCTTACGAAAACCTCGTCTCTAACGTTAAATTCTAATGCTTGTCGTCGATTGTCTGCGTAACTCTGACTATAAGAAATTTGGGCTTTATTGTTAGGTAGAAGAAATGAAAGGCATATGCTCTATTAAGAAATTTCAAAAAGCGGATGTTTAATGTCGATTTTAAACGTACATTAAAGTGAGAGTTTTAATGTCGGTTTAAAACCGACATTAAACGTCAAGATTAGTTTTTATTTTTTATTTTTTTAATTTTGTAAAAAATCAAGAATTCTTTCTCTTACTTTACTCTTTCGCAAACAACTTGCCCTACCCTTTCACGCCACCACCACCGTCGCATCCTTCCGGTTCCATTTTGTCTTCCCTAAACTCTCTCACCTTTCCCAACTGAACTCTTCATCTTTCAAATTCTCAGCACCAATCGCTATCTTCCACCGCCCTTGGGCTCATTCTGGGAATAGTTCTCCATGACTTTATTAGAGGTTCATCCTTTCTGGATTTGAAGAAATATGGCATCTCAAAACTAGAATAGGCCCCTTGTAGTCTAGCTATACGTTGATTCTAATCTTTGATCTTTTTCTATTTGTTAGGTTGTTAAGAAAATTAGCAAATACTACCTTCTTTTCTTCACTGGTTTGTCTTAATCATAATAAAGAGTTCATTTCTTGATTACCTTTTTCTTTTCTTGGTGTATATCACTGAACTATGAAATATGTGCAAAAAATCATAGTTTTGATAAAAATATCTGGATTGTATGGTACAGAGATGCATTGAGTTTATAATATTTTTTTGATTTTAGAATATTTTAGTTGAGTTGATTTAGGAACTTATGTTTGAAGTGTATAGTTTAAGTTGGATTTTAGTATTTTCTCTCTTTTAATATTGAATATAGTATTAATTTACAAGGGAGACTCCCATTTGGGCAAAAAATTGCAGTAAAACGTGTTATAAGCAATGGAAAATAGGTAACCTTTCTTTTTCATTTGTTATCTTTTGAAGTTATGAAACTAGGTAAGCTTTCTTTTTCATTTGTTATCTAATAGATTTTAGATATTAGAACATCTGGGTTATCTTTTAGAAAGTTTTGGAGTATCCATTAAAGAAGAATTCTTTTGATAACGCATAATCTTTTTAATCCTGGGTGTAGTGTTGATGAGTTCCAACCTCTATACCAAGCAAGTTGTTGGTCTTCTATTTGGACAGTGGTAGGCTAATTAGTTTTCTAAGAATGAAGCTTCTTTCTCGTGGAGGGAAGAACTCACTTTGAATACTTCTATATGCGTACGCATCTATAGTTGGCTCCGGATCTTTTATCCTTCATCATGTTCTTGAACTATTGAATGAAATTGTTTTGGAAATGAGTATAACTATAAGTCAGGACAAGTTTAATCCTCTAGCACTTAGACCGTTCCTGATTGCTATTATATTACCGATTGGAAAGTGGTTGGGCTTTTGGGTAGCCCACAAATTTGTTGATCGTGAAAATGGATTAATTGATAAAAATATATCACATTTTGTCTTATCGACATCCATTCAAATTTTGGCTACTTTTCTTATTCTTAAGTGCTCATTGGATCTCCTGTTGGCAACCGAATGTCTAGTATGTGGAATAATAATGGCTTCAACAATGAAGAGCATAATCTTTTAAGTTCCAATTGAATTTATTTCAATCTCCAAATAAAACGCCCAACCATTTGGTTGAATACATGAGGATTGATTTTCTTCAGCCCTACAGTTCATTTACACATGATGACGATGATGTATATCCTTTAATGTTCCATTCGACACATGAACGGAGAAAGCTTTCAAAGGAATGAGTGGGAAAGGCTGACCGAGGATTCATCTTTGGAAGAACTAGTTTCTTCCTCGAATTTTACCTAAACATCTACTTTTCGTACTTCAACTTAATGTAATTACCAACTACTTCAACTTAATTTGTTGTTTGATAATTAATCGTTTCGGCTCAATCAATAATTATATTGATAGTCATTTAAATTTTGAAAATTATTTAATTTTCTTTTTTTTTTTTTTCTTGTCATGATATGAACTTCTTTGTAGGGCATGAAGGAATTAAAAGCTTTAGAAAAGAAAGAAATTGCGCTCTCATTGAAGGTTTTGTATATGTGTGTGAGCTTGAAGTCAAATTGAAGAGTGTTGATTTTTTATACGTTTATTTGTTTGTGTTGTACTGTGTTTAACGCATGAATGGGTGATAAAAGTACCAGTCAATGCATATGCTCTATTACTAAATGAAGGTTTCATAAAAGCTCAAGGAAAGGAGAATCCAAGCAATGGATTTGTATTCCTTAGATGCATAGTGCAGGGAAATGGGAAAACTCTATAAAGCGGGTTGCAAGAACTAAAGATGAAAAGCTCTCAAAATTTAAAGGTGAAGAATACACAACTCCTCTCAAATTCTTGAGATTTCAAGAATACAACTCCTCTCAAACTCTTGATATCTAAAAGATACAATGTCTTGAAAGCCATAAAGATTGAAAGAATATAATTCCTCTCAAGCTCTAAAGTTATGAAAAATGCAACTCCTCCAAAACTCCTTAAGTCATAAATTTAAAGGTCGATCCAAGTAGATTGTCAGCCAGAGATCAATCCAAACTGATCAACTAGCTTAAAGATTGATCATTAGAAAAGAACAAGTTTGAAGGTGATCTGATCTTCGAAGAGATCAACAAGTTGCGAGTCGATCTAATCTGTTCAAGCTAGAGACTGATCAACAAGGCGAAAAATGTTTCAAGTCAAAGAATGATCAAAGCTACTTAATAAGCAAAAGACCAGTTCAAGCTTATTGAGAGAAAGGCATCAAAGAATTATGTACTCACCACTGTTTTTAATCCACCTAATAATTCGTATGAGTTGTTTTGTTGAGGTCAATTTTATCTAAAAGTTTGTTCTTATTATAAAAAAATTATAATACCAATAATTGAGTTGAGAAATGTAAGCTTATGAAAGATATGGTATTATAATTCCACGGGATCAGAAGTGCATCACGTCCATCACCTTCATTTATAAATATAAAAAGAAAATCCAAAGAATTAAAGATTGTTATTTTATATTTGTTGATGGTCCATAGACGACTCATTCTCCCTTTTTATTCAATACTCATAACTTCCCGCGCTCTTTCCAATGAGGAAAACAAAAACTAAATATCTTTTCACACCTATCCACCTGATATTTATAGTTTAGGTCCAATTGGAAATTTAATCTTACAAAACCTTCAAATTTAGTTTCTATAATATATTCATAAATACTTCCTAGATTTTAACATAAACTATTTATTACTTTTTTTTCCAATCCAATCGTACGGATAAACAATCTTTTCTAAATTAAAGGTGATAAAAATTGTAATAAATATAACAAAACACTAACAAAATTAAAAAGTTTAAAAAGTCGGTAAAATATTTTTATAAATTTCAAATTTACCCTTGATATTATAGACTATCAGTCATTTCTCTTTTTTCTTCTGTGCGATTTATTCTTCTTTTCTTTCAAATTTCTTCAACTCCACTCCCAAATTTTTTTTGGTTCTATTTCTATTCATATTCTTTTTCCTTCTTTCTTTTTTTTTTTTCAGTCTCTTTTCCAGAGTATCAAGATCATTTAAATATTACTTTGATATGATCTAAACCAATGCTTACCTATTCAAGACGATCATTTAGCATGGTCAACATGATCATTTAGATTTGAAATCATTTTTCCATCATTTAAAAAGAACTTCATTGTCGGGTGGATATGATCTAAATGATTGGGTTGACTAATTGCGTACCATAGTCAGCCCAATCATTTAGCGTGGTCAACACGATGGTTTAGATTTAAAGCATTTTTTTATCATTAAAAAGAACCACACGATCATGTTGATACTACCTACACGATCGTAGATCATTTTCTATACGAGCGCATATCATGATCGTTTATGAGAAAAATTACATGTGTGCGTGTAATCGATTAATCGTGTGTTGACTGGGGTATTTTTGGTATTTTCCATTGTGGGCCTAAGAGCTTTCTTTTTGTTTTCAAAATGTTTCTATACAATGTAAACATTTTACTGATTTGCTATATATACTTTTTAAAAATATTGTTTGGTAAATTTTATTTGTAAATTAATAAAATTAGATAAACTAACTCTAAATTGGTATAATTAAATGGTAATTTTCATAAATAAAACAAAATACGAAAAGGGACATTTTTAAAAATAGTAAAATAATTTAAAATATTTACAAGCTATAGCAAAATTTTATTAGTGATAGGAGACTCCTATCAAGTCTCCTATCACTAGTGGCTATCAATGTCCATTATTGATAATATATAAAAATTTTGCTATATATTGGAAATATTTTGTCAAAATTTGCTATATTTGACAATTTTTCATACCAAAATATATATATATTTACGGTATGTGTAACAAAATAAAAAAGCTCATGAAGCCAGCTATTTTTTTAAAATATTTCATGTTTTTCCTTACCGCTTTTGATTTTCACACAACTTCAATTTCTTCTTCCTTCCTTTCAAACTTCTTCCTACTATTTTTCTTCTGCAATTTTTCTTTTATATATTTTTGAAATCATGATCATTGTCCTAATTTTTTTTTATTATACTTCTGTTATTATTATCTTTGTTTTTAATTAATCGTAAATCTTGTACTATTTGTTTTCAACTATTATTTGGTTCAAAATCATATACCAAATATAAAAGATGTTGGTAAATGATACTAAACAAAAATCGTTTAGATCTTGATACACGATCATTTAGATATTGGTACACGATTGTGTACTAAATCTAAAAGATATTAGTATAAGATCGTGTACCGAATATAAAAAATCTTAGTACACGATAATTTAGATATTGGTACATGATCATGTACGAAATTTAAATCATATTGCTACAACATTGTGTATCAAATATAAAAGATCTTAGTAAACGATCTTAAACCAAGATCGTTAAGATCTTGAACCAAGATCATTAAGATCTTCGTACGCGATCATGTATAATTTCTTACACGATTTCGTATTATGATCGTTTAGAATAAGAATTACACATGCGCATGTGGTTAGTGTTAAAACTACCTACACGATCGTGTATTGTATCCTACACAATCGAGTATCATTTACTACATGAATGCATATCATGGTCGTTTAGGAAAAAAATTACACGTGAGCGCGTGGCCAATTAATCACGTGTTGATTGAGACATTTTTTTGTATTTCTCATTGTGAGCATGTGGTCTGTAAATATTTTTTCAATTTTTTTTTTAAAATATTTTTTGGTAAATTTTGTTTGTAAATTAATAAAATTAGTTATAAAATTAGATAAACAAACTCTAAATTGGTATAATTAAATGGTAAATTTTTATAAATATAACAAAAAACCAAAATATCCTTTTAAAAGAACTATCGATCTTGTGGATATGATCGAAACAATCGCGTAACATAGTTAATTTGATCGTTTATATTTGAAGCATTTTTTCCATCATTAATAAGACCTACATGATCATGTTGATACTACCTACCTGATCGTGTATCCTACACGAGCGTGTATCATGATCGTTTAGAAGAAGAATTACACGCGCCTGTGTGACTGATTAATTGCTTGTTAACTGTGAAATTTTTTGTTTTTCCCATTTTTGACTCGTGGGCTTTTTTTCGTTTTCAAAATTGTTCTATATAATGTAAATACTTTGCAATTTGTTATATTTTTTAAAAATACTTTTTGATAAATTTTATTTGTAAATTAATAAAATTAGTTATAAATTAGATAAACTAACTCTAAATTAGTATAATTAAATGATCAATTTTCATAAATATAACAAAACAACAAAAATATTTATGGCTCGTGTAACAAAATTAGAAAGCCCATGAAGTTCGCCATTTAAATATTCCAGGATTTTCTTCTCGCTTTTGAATTTCACACAACTCTAATTTCTTCCTTCTTTCTTCACTTTTTCATCTGCAATTGTTCTTTTATATTTTTTTTGAAATCATGATCATTGTTCTACAATTATTATTATTCTTTTTCATTACTCTACTATTATTATATTTGTTTTCAATCAATCATCAATCTTGTATTATTTTTTCAAAGTGTTATTTGGTTTAAGATTGTGTACCAAATATAAAAGATCTTGGTACACAATCTTGAACCATAATCATTTAGATCTTGGTTGTGCACGATAGTTTAGATATTGGTATATGATTGTGCACCAAATGTAAACAATATTGGTACAAGTTCGTGTACCAAATATAAAAGATCTTGGTACATGATCTTGAACCAAGATCATTTGCACATGAGTTCAAATGGTTGTGACCAATCAGGAGTGATGAGGATAGGTGTTGAGATCAATGCGTTTGTCAAAGTCTGGACTGCTTGGTGACATTTTCCAATGAAGTTGAATGGTTGGTCAACACATAGCAGATTACTCGTAGGTTTAGCGATTTGGGAGAATCCTATGATAAATCTTCTGTAAAATCCAGCATGTCCCAAAAAGCACCTTGGTGTCTTTAATTCTGAAGGCGGTGGAAACTTACCACATCAATATTGGTGAGGTCCACTTCTAATCTTGTGTTTGAGATTTGTGCCCAAGCACAATTCCCCCATTCACCATAAAGTGACATTTCTCCTAGTTAAGTACGAGTCGTGTCTCTTCGCATCCTCAAACACTTCTTCGAAACTGCTCAAACATTCTTTCAAGTAGTCCCTGAAAAATAAGAAACCATCTATAAAAATTTCAATTGATCTCTCTAGGAAGTATGAGATGATAGTCATTATGTACCTTAGCAATGTCCCTAGCGTATTGCATAAGCCGAAAGCCATGCTGCGAAATACAAATGTTCCATAGGGACATGTAGACGTTGTTTTGTGTTGATCTTCAAGTGCTATTGTTTTGAGCTCGTACCTAAGAAAGGAAAAATTTGACTAGTGTTTGGGAGAAAGTGTTATCAACAAGAGTTAGGTGATAAGAAGTAGGCGTTTGGAAGCCTCTCAAGAGATAAAAAGAAAGCCAGAAAACTTTGATTGCGGATTGAGTTTTCACAACTAAGAATTAGGCGAGAAGGAGTAAGAAAATTTCTGAAAAATTTTCTTAAGTTTACTTAATGGGCCACTTGTGGATGTTTACGCTAAGCATGATTAAGTAAAAACCTAAAGATTATACATCCACCAATAAGAGTAGGGGTGAAATCAGATTGGGTTGGGTTGGGTTGGAAGACAGTCTCAACCCAACCCATATTTTTGGGTTATTTGAATTGGCAATCCGAATAACTCGAATTTAGTTTCTAACCCAATTCAACCCAACCTGTAAAATATGGATTGAGTTGTCGGGTTGTCTAGTTTTTTTTTTTTTTGCACTTACAAAAATGGCAAAATAAGTTATAATAATTAAATCCATAGCACACACAGTTTGTTATTTGCAAAACTGGCAAAAACGAAGTCCAGCCCACACATCAAGAGGTAAAATGTCACAAATCACCTCTTTACTAATATATGTTTGATACACCTTATACACGTCTGATACACCTAATACCCCTTGATACACCTGATACTTCTTGATACATCCGATATATTTGATTGATACACTTGATGCACCTGATACTCTTTGATACACTCGATACCTTTTGACACACACCTGAAACATCTTGATACACATTATAATACTCCTCATTACACTTGATTCTTCTTGATACATTTGATACCCCTTAAGCCTTGATAGTTTGATACACTTAAAAACTTCACTTATAAGTTTGATACACCACTAATAAACTTGTTATGCTTCATTGGAACACTCAACAAATTTGATACGTTTGATGTACATGATATGTTTGATACACCTAATGCATTGCAGATACATTTAATATTCTTCACTTATACAATTGATTGATTAAATGCACTTGATATGCTGAAATTCTACTTATACACTTCATATACTATTGATTTACACTTGTAAATTTGATTCATATACTTGATAATGATTCACTTTATTGATATGCTTTAACAATATATTGTTGATATACTTGATAATGATGTATTGAGTTACATCATTCATATACTTAATAATACCCTAATGACTTTATAAAATTTGAAAAAACGAAAATCACGTAGTAAGTATATTAACCAACTGAGACAAAGTAAAACCAAAACAAAATTAATGTAAAAAAATAAAACAAAATCATTTGGAATCAGATTCAACTTAAAATACACATCGAATAAAGTGAAAAAAAATCGCAAATGAAGTTAAATTACTCCGATCAACAACTATTATATTTTATATTAGAATTATTGTACTATTGATATTCTAAAATTAAGATTAAGATAAAAAGAATAAATAATTTTTCTAGTATAAAAATAAACAAATAATTAGGGCCTTAAAAGTGGAGAATAAATAAATAATGAATAGGGCATTAAGAGGAGGAAGAGAAATAAGTTATTGAAGGGTAGTTTAGGAATAATAACAAATTGAAGTTGAATAAGTGAAATTTTTGCCATATTTGCAAAATTCTAAAACAACGTGCTATAATTGCTATATTTGCAAAATTCTAAAAAAGATTCTCTAAATGCTACTCTATGAAATTTCCCTTTTTTTTTTCGTTTCTAGTTTCTAATGGTTATAAAAGTTCAAAATTGTTCCATTCAAATTTCAAACACACATAATTCAAAATTTTATACAATAGATTCAAAGTTTATATAGAGAATTTGTTTTTTTATTAAATAATATATATATTATATTAATTTGGATCGGGTTGGGTTGAACCGAATTTTTCAACCTTCTAATTCGAGACCCAGCGCAACCCAACCCAAAAAAATAAAAATTTTTTAACCCAACCCAACCCATAATTTAATCTAACCCAATCCATCTCTTATAATATGGGTTAGGTGGTCGGGTTATTTGGGGTCAACCCATATTCTTAAACCTCTAATTAAAAGGGAGAGCTGACAAACGGATAAGAGTTTAAACGTGACTAAGTTGTTTTGGGATTAGTATAAATAGAGGTCTTCAGCAGAATTTTTTACTATTGTTACTCTAAAATTCTGAAGGGAAAATTTAAGTGTTGGATTGTTGTTGAAGTAACTACGCGAGAAGAAGAAGAAGAGAAGCAACTGAAATTTAAGTAACCAGTTGTTGTGAGTATTTTCTTCGAAGTGATTTTATGATAAAAGTTTTCTTATAAAGTCTCTATTGATTTAAATGATGATTTCAATATGGATATTCTTAAAGAGATTCCTATGAAAAAAATATACAATGTTTTAAGGTATGTTATGTGAATCAAATGATTACAAAATGTTATTCAAACCATTAGTTTCTCACTACTACAAAAACAAACTCTCTTGACTTTTTTAAACTGTCAAGAATCACTATTCTTGATTGTTTTAAAATCTTCTTGACTTTTTTAAAATCATCCTTGAAGCTAGCGTCAAGAAAGCTAAAGTTTTTGACAGTTGATAAAAACGTCAAGAATAGTGAATGTTGAGATTTTATAAACGTCAAATATACAAATGTTCATGACAGTTAAAAACGTCAAAAGTATGAGTGTTTATGACAGTTTAAAACCGTCAAGAGTATAAGTGTTCATGACATTTAATAACCGTCAAGAAATTGATTGTTTATGATATTGAAAGCTGTTAAGGATGCACTTGTTTATGACATTTTAAAACCGTCAAGTATCTTATGAATTTTTTTTAAAAAAATTGTAATTCAATTATATTTTTGTTCCTGTAATTCAATGATTCTATTTTAACACAAAACTAGTACACATATAAATCAGAACTTTACTATATAAGAATAACATAGATAACATTTTTACAAAGAAACTAAGTACACAAAATCTATCGAATTTTTCCAAAGGGATAAATACAAG
>JBBPDI010076694.1:0-15020 GCA_037974545.1 Cucumis variabilis | reverse complement strand
TGATATGGTATTTATCTGGTTATAGATGTTTCCAGATTTTCTTTCCATATCAGTTTGAGTGGGTGACAGAGATCCTTTTGACCTTTCGTATTGAACGTCTGGAATGGATTGATCAAAGTCAACTGCCATTTTTAATGAATTCGATCTTGCTATCGGATGTTCTCGTAATGTTGATCGAAACTCCAATACACTAGATCGCCCACTATATATTTCTCTGATCGGAGGACGATGGGATAAGTATCAAAACTCCAGGACTCTTTAGTACGGAATTGATAGTATTCCTCCATCCAGAAAGAAATCTCGACCAAATAAGTTTCTAAAAAGGAGATACCATGATGATTCAATTAATCATGGTAGTAGAAAAAGAAGATATCATGGTAAAGGAAGAAACAAGCGAAAGTTTTCCAAAGAAAACCCCACTTGTTTCAGATGCAACAAGAAGGGTCATTATGCAAATAAATGCCCTATCTTCAAAAAGTTCAACAAAATGAAGATTGATGAAGATGAAAAGCAATCTATATTAAGTATTATCAAAGCTGAAGAACTCTCTTCGAACGAAGAGTACTCTACTTCAAACAAAGAAGAAGATCTTTTAAATACAATCGTCGAATAATCTTTCGAAGCATCTTCTATGTCCAGTAATGAATCGGACAAAGAAGAACCAATACCTTGTTCTGGTTGCATTAATGTTCTCACAAGCACCCAGAAAGGTCTCTTAGATATCATCAACGAAGTACAAGACGATGATATAAGAAAGAAATTACTTTTGAAATTACGGGAAGATCTTGAAACTCCCGCTCAAAAGTTCAAAGACCCGATGAACTTCAGCTTTCAATCAGTACTAAATCAATTAGCAAGCGATCAAGTTGCCCCAGTTAAGATTCCTGACCTCCAACACGAGATCAAAATCCTAAAGAAGGAAGTTCAGAAAAATAAACGGCAAATATCCTATCTTGAAAATGCAGTCGGAGCAATTCAAGAACATATCATTTTAAGAGATAACGTTGAACAAGTCGAGTCATATAACGGTGGAATCAATGTCATTAGCAGAATCTTTAATAAAAAAATGACTGATAAAAGTCATCTTAAAGGTTAAAGATTACAAGTTTGAAGCAACAGCCCTAATTGATTCAGGAGCTGATCAAAATGTTATCCAGGAAAGAGCCTCTCAAAGGAGTCAGTAATAATGCCCTGTTAATCAAGTACAAAGTCTCCAAGGTGCACGTTTGTAAAGACGAAGTATGTCTTGTGAACGCATTTCTCCTCGTAAAGGGACTTATAGAGGAAGTAATCTTGGGTACTTTTCTCACCCAAATTTAACCATTTACGATTTCTGAAAAGGGTCTAACTTCTCAGAAATTTGGCAAAGAAATTATCTTTGAATTTTACAAACCAATAATTCAGAGATACCTTTCAACCATTGAGAGCGAGATTGTCCAAAGTCTCAATCTCATTTCAAAGAAGGAAAAACAGATTGAATTTCTTCATGATGATATCAAAGGTCGAAAAATCAGTGAAGAAGTCAAGAAACCCTCTGTTCAAATAAAAATCCAATCTATTCTCAAGAGGATAGGGTCAGAGATTTGTTCAACTTTGCCCAATACCTTCTGGGCCAGAGAGAAACATATGGTAGATCTACCCTATGTTGACAACTTCAAAGAGGCCCAAATACCTACAAAGGTCAGGCTCATACAAATGAGTAAGGACTTAGTTAATACCTGCTTCAAAGAGATATCGGATCTCCAAAAGAAATGTTTAATAAGCCCATCAACGAGCCCATGGTCATGTGCGGCCTTCTACGTAAATAATCAGGCAGAAAAAGAAAGAGGTGTTCCTCGTCTGGTTATTAATTACAAGCCTTTAAACAAGATTCTCAAATGGATTAGGTATCCAATCTCTATCGCCAAGATTTTCTTAAGCGTATCGCTAATGCAAAAATCTGTTCAAAGTTTGATATGAAATTTGGATTCTGGCAGATTCAAATCAACCCAAAAGACAGATACAAAACTGCCTTTAATGTTTCTTTCGAACAATACGAATGAAATGTAATGTCGTTCAGTCTTAAGAATGCTCCTTCCGAGTTTCAAAAGATCATGAATGACATATTCAATAAATATCAAGATTTCACAATCGTCTATATAGATGACGTCTTGATATTCTCAGAAAATATTGATCAACATTTCAAGTACATAAATTTGTTTATCAATATAATCAAATCAAATGGCCTTGTGATTTCTGAACCAAAGGTTAAGTTATTCCAAACAAATATCAGATTTTTGGAATTTGATATTGATCAAGGAATAATTAAACCTATCCAAAGATCCTTAGATTTTGTGGATAAGTTTTCAGACGAAATCCAAGACAAAACTTCGCTACAGCATTTTCTTGGATGCATCAATTATATCAGCGACTTTATTAAAGATCTTCGAACAATTTGTCTACCACTCTATGACAGACTAAAGAAAAAATCAACACCATGAACGATCGAACACACCCGAGCAGTCCAGTCAATCAAATCCCTAGCCAAAAGTATTCTGTGCCTATCTCTAGTGGACGAAAAAGTAAAAATGATCGTCAAAATTGATGCCTCTGATAAGGGTTACGGTGGTTGTCTTAAACAGAAATTAAACGGCAAGGAGTCTCTTGTACGTTTCCATTCAAGAATTTGGAATAGTGCCCAAAGAAACTATTCTACCGTTAAAAAAGAGGTTCTAGCAATAGTCCTCTTTGTTCAAAAGTTCCAAGAAGATCTTATCAACAAAGAATTTCTTGTCAGAACAGATTCAAAGGCCAGCAAATTCATATTTGAAAAAGATGTAAAAAAATCTGGTTTCAAAACAAATCTTTGCAAGATGGCAAGCAATCTTATCTTACTTTGATTTCAGAATTGAGCCTATAAAAGGGAGTGAAAAGAGTCTTGTTGATTACCTCTCAAGAGAGCATCTCTCCAAAACCCTCTCTCTTCAAAATATTAGCAAGCACTCCCAATAATGATCCCCAATTTCAACCGACCTCGGCCACCAAAGAGGCCTCCGCCTCCAAATAATCAAGCCTAGATCGGCTTCTTCTCAAACAGCAAGCTCCTCCAGAGCTAGCTCTTCTAAGGGCAAACGCCCTATAACCCAAACGTCTGCACCATCCTCGATGAACGCAAACAATTACGCTATGGACCTTGGATTCCAAACGGTCTCTAGGCGTCGCCAAGGTTCTTCTTTAAGAAATCTTTCAATCGGATCAATCACGGATCCTTCAATGACTTTGCTACGTCCACTTACTACGTCAGCAAAAACACCCTCAAAACCCCAATTCTATGCATGGACGGTTAAACCGGCGATATTTATGTCGCGACCTCCGATCACAGGATATCTTACAAAAATAATTCTAGAAGACGTTGTAGTTGAACCAGAATTCGACGGGCCTTCTGTTCAAGAAATTTGTTCCCAAGTCTATCCAAAAGGGTTCAACTTCTTACCAGAAGACATCAAGAAAACGAGACAGTTTTATGAGTTTATTTTAGTAGACACTGTTTCTGCTGAAATTACTCATATTTCGGATAGAAACAACCCAAAAAAAATTGGCTATTCAAAATTAAAAATTTTCAGGGTTCTTACACCATCCCATTGGCCACAAGGGATGTTAGTTCTCAGGAAATTTTCTAAACCTTTCAATCCGTCGGCTTACACATACCGAGACTATATGGAAGCATGGTATAGAGTATTCTGACATGAATCAAGTAACCATTCTTGATTATTACATTTTTGTAGAAAATCCTACAAAAGTAATTTTCCGAACTTGTTTCAGAAATGGTGGAGCTATTTTGGACTTACTCTAAAAAAATTTCCAGTTCAAGTTCAACAAGCTTATCATCAATTTTCAAATAGCATCTATTCGTCAGCACTCTCACCGACATATAGATTCTCTTTATACTTTCAAGTGTCCTGGATTTTCTGCTTGAGTCATCAGCTTTCAGCCAGAGCGAAATTCAAGATCTTAGGCAAGATCTTGCGAGTTAAATGGTGGGACAAGTATGACTATGCCCATCTTAACAAAGACCAAGTAGCAAATTGGTTCAAAACCAACGCTTATCTTTCTCAAGAAGAAGAAGACCAATTTCTTCTTACAAAGAATTCAATTATGACCTCTATAGCTGGAGCTAAATCTGAGACAAATCTCCAGACAGTCATAGAGACGGTCATCCATATGATATCGGATGACAACAAAGAAGAGAAAGAAGAAGACGACGGAATCTCTTCCAATTCATCTGTCAATGATATCGAACTCAATTACGATCCGTATTTGGGTTAGGATTTATCAGATCTCTATTTGGATTCCCAACCAGGATAAAAAAAATAGGTTAAAATATTAGTTTTATTATATATATATATATATATATATATAGTCTTGTACATAAAATGTCGAGTATATCTAGTCTGTAAAATATAATCGTCAATTTTATAATTTCCTATTGAAGGAGAGGTGATGTAGATGGTAGGTGACTGAAGCGGAATGACCAACCACAGGCCAAATCTTATCGTAATATTTCTTTTTGCAAAAGAAAGGTTCCAAAGAGATAAGATGTCAGTCAGGGGTCCTGTTCTGTCGGCCACTCTCTTTATCTTTCTTCAATGTACAATTATTGACGACATGTGTATTAACCTGTGTGGATAAATGATATCTCGGTGAGAGATTCATTCATCTATATAAGGGCACGTCCCTCGTCCCTAAATGATATCTAGTTAATTCATTGATATCTGGTTAATACATTGACAATTGGTTAATCCATTGATAGATTTAGGTTCAATTTAACCTTTCAAATTTTTTAAAAATACTATCGTTTTCGATTGTTTTTCAAATCGACACCGATCGAACCTCTTCTTATCTCCAACCGACTACTTTTGGTTCGATTAGTTTTGTTCGATCGGCTCAGTTTTTCAATCTATTATGCTCACCTCTAGTCTCTTGATTTAAAGATGCAATAAAAAAATTTGTAAATCATTCTAATTCTGATTTTTATCTAGTTAAAAAAAAATTACCAAACAAGTGTTCTTTTTAATTTAAGAAGAACAAAAAAGCAAAAACAATGACCACACATTTATGCTTTTCGTTTTTAGAAATCAAAAACTAAAAAAATATATAATATAAACATAAATGGTTACCAAGCGATGTCTTAATTATTTGTTATATAATATACATTGTATATTTTTATTTGATCTTAACAAGAGCCTATTATTAAAGAACCAATCAACTCTATAAGATATTATGAAATTCATAGTCCATAGTCGAGGTCAGTTTGACACTTTACTAAACCGACTATGGTCGGTTGGAATAATTCATAGTTGATTTTTTTTCGATCGAGTCGGTTTAACATTTATAAATATTTTTTGAAAATTTTTTATTTTAAACTTTTCGAAACCGACCATGATCCACCCCTCTCGGATTTTGACCGATCGACTTTGGTTTGGTCGGTCAGCTTGATTTTTCGGTCCATTATGCTCACCCTTATTTGAATTACCAAAAGCTAGGTCACCCAATATAGGATTATTCCAAACAAAGCATGTTTAATCTTGAAGTTCCTATAATTGAGTCATCGAAACGATTGTGTTTTATTTTTACCATTCGTAATTTTGAATAAATTTAAAAGAATGTTTTATAAATGACTAACCAACTTTGTATTGGGTAAAATGACCAAACACTAAAATTACATATTAATTTAGATTTGATAAATGATTAAAATAGCTTCTACCACGGTAATTATAATGGATATCAATTTTAGAAATAACAATGAAATGTATGGCAACATTTTACAAAAAGTTGTAAATATGATAATGTCTATCATTGAATAGACACCAATGATATGGTCTACCACTATAAACCATAAAAGTCTATCGATGATAGATTTTTCTATATTTGTAAATTTTTTAAGATGTTGCTATATGTTAATATTTTAATTTCAATTACTATATTTATAATTTTCCCAAACTAATAATCTAAATCGATAATTACAAGTTAATTAATCAAAATCTAAAACTCAAATCGAAACAAACTCAAATTTCATCATAAATAGTTTTAACTATAATAATTAAATTCAAAATATTAGCATATATAGTAACATTTTACAAAAAATTTAACAAAATTTGTCAACGTTTATCACTAATAGATAGTGACAGATTTTGTTATATTTGAAATTTTTGTAAAATGTGAAGGGATAAAAGCCCTTGGTAGGAGAAGATTTTACAGAATCATTCCTCAATTTAAGTTGTAAATCCCAAAATGTCAATACATTGGAAAAAAATAATTAAGAAACTAATTTTCTTATTGGGCATGTTTTAATAAAGTATAGATTAGAGAGAAAAAAAAACTTACGTCGTTTGACGTCTCAGAATTTACTAAATCTCTAAATTTGGAGACATCACCTGTAGGAGACCTTCCTATGAGATGAGATTGATTTGTGGGAACCAACTGAAATGAAAAAGTTAGATAAACTATTTTGCAGAAAAGCAAAATCATTAGTTTAAGAAAAACTAGTTTCTTCTGCGTATGTATAACTCTCTTTCCTTAATTAATTTAAAAAATATTTATTAAATTAATAGAAATTTCAAATAAACTAATTAATTAACCATTAATCAATTAATTAAATCATATTTAATTAGTATTTCATTTAAATCATATTTAATGAATATCTCTCCAATATCATATAATTTTAAATTAATTTAATTAAAGTCCATTTTTAAAAACAGGAAAATAAATTAAAATATTTATTAACTATAGCTAAATTTTAGATTCTATCCATGATAGTCACTTATAGACTTATATCATTGTCTATCAATACCACTTATATAAGCATATTAATGGCTCAATATCTATTTTTGATAGAATCTGAAAATTTTGTTATAGCTTGTAAATATTTTGTCAAATCTGCTATTTTTTATAATTTTTCTTTAATTAACTCAGATTTAATTAAATGAGATTAAACTAAACTGTTAATTAATTCTCTATTTAATTAATAGCTAAATTAAATATCTTATATTTAACTTAATATTTGAATCATATATATTCAAATATAAATTTCTCTCATAACCAATAATTTTAATATGAATCCAATTCACATTAAATTAGTAATTGAACTCATTCAAATATTTTATCTCTCACAAATTAAATTTTAATCATATTCAAAATTAAATTTATATAATAATGTTTGATTAACATATAAATTTTATATTATAATGTATCACTATACATTATACTAATTTTCAAAGTAAATTTGAACATTTCAAATTACAACCAATATAAATAAATCTCATTTTATGAGCTAGAAAGGGGACCCGATAGACCTACATATCAGAAGATACAACTATATGAGATTAATTAGCTAAACTCATTAACCACATTAATCAATATTTGTTAACTGTGTGTACACTCTACTAAAGACTTACAATTGAACTCTTCTCACTGTAGATATATTTATGTGTCCACAAATATAGATCAATAACAGTAAATTAGTCATTCACGGGTGTTCATAACACAAGCTGTGTCAAATTACCGTTTTACCTCTAGGTTACCTCTAGTCACTACTACAAATTTGGTCTTTCTTGACGCACGCAAATTTTGATTTCTTGATGGTCAAGGAAAAGGACCATTAAGAAAAAATATTTTTCTTGATACAATATTTATCTTGACGGTCATGTACATCAAGAAAAATCTCCTTATTTTGTTAAAGAAATACAAAAAAATATAAAAAAAATGTGAATTCTTGATTTCCTTGATGGGCAAAGTTCCCTTAGTTTTGTTGATGGTCCATAAGGATGTAAGTTCCCTTAGTTTTGAACTATTTCTCGATGGACAATAAACATTAAGGATAATATATTAGTCGATTGACAATGTCCATTAAGTGAGTTAGGTTTTCTTAATGGACAAGGCTCATCAAGAGATGAATTTACTTGATTTGCAATGGACTTTATCGGAAAAAAAATATATATATTTGTTATGGATTTCTTGATAGACAAAGACCAAAAAGAGATCATGGACAAGATCCATAAAAAAAAATGATATTTTGATGGGCATTGCCCAAAAAAAATTATAATTTTTGGTTTAGGATAAAATCATGGATAAGGCCGATCAAGAAAAATGATATCTTGATCAGCATTGTCTACCAAGAAGAAACTACTTCCCACGAAGCACAAAATTCGAACCATCGTTAACGGTCTCAGAAAACATGATATTCATCAATAATATTCTTAAATCTTTATTATTTTTTTTCTAATTATTACTTTCTATTTATCAATAATACAATATTACTTTTTTAAAAGTTAACAGTTGTAATTATAATTAGATTGAAATAAGTGATTGTACTTTATCGAAATTAAATTAGTTATTGTGTCCAACTTTAATTAGTTGAATTAAAAATTTGTAATTTAAGGTTTTTAAAATTTGTCGAAGCTAACCAACATGAGGTTAGCTCAACTGACACATGTATGTACCTGCGGACAAGAGGTTGTGGATTGTTTATAAATTTGGATTTCAATGTTACAATTTATTGATGAGGAAATCTAGATCAAAAAAGTAAAATAGAAAAAAAAAATAAGTTTTTTAGGGCATGTTTTGGCCATCAAGAAAATGGTCATGCTTTCTTGATGTCTGCTTACTTAATGGGCAAAGACCATCAATGTAGACATTTTTTTTACGTGTTTTGCACATCAAAGAAGACCGAATTTATAGTAGTGAGTCCTTAAATACCAGTGCTCTTCTAATGAACAACCTGTTTATAGTCCAACCAAAAAACAAAAACCTCTCTCGTGTCATAGAGAAGGTATAACCCTTTGTTCAAGTCCTGGAGACACCATTTAAAACAACACTCATCTAGTCACTCTAAAGTTAGGAAGAAGTAAATTCCATATTGTGGACTCCCCTCTCGATCTTGTCCTAAAAATGATAAGCATATTGCATCGGCAATCTTGCCACTCTTACTCGTATAAATCAAAGGACAATCTCTCGTAAAAAGAGTTCATAATACCAGGATTAAGACTAAATTACCTAGGTCATCCTACTAAAATAGAAACCGAACTAGTTAACAGAGTTACATCTAGTGGTTACGATTTTGTGGTCCGATCTTATGCAAACTCAATGCATAGGATACACCCATTTGCGTTACTTACACAAACGTATTGGATCATTACTTTTGTATCAAATAATATTGACGTATATTGAATGTGAACAACATATTGAAAAACTAAACTATGCATCTCATATATTATTTAAATATATAATATGATATATCATAAAATTGTTATATCCATACACTTTATTTGATTAGTTATTAATTTCAAACATATTTATATCAAATATAATTATGACAATTATAGATTTTCAGTAAGTTACATAATAGTAAGATATATTTTACGTACCTTCTCAAATTCAAATATACAATGTATATTTAATTATTTTCAAATTCAAATATACAATGTATATTTAATTATTTTACACATATATAACCTATATTATAGAATAAACATATGTAATAACATTCTATATAGAACATAGTATAAACTCCCTGAAAAAATGAAAAGAGATAAACGACTCATGTATATTGTAATATAATATGGACATAGTATAATTAGAAAAAGTATAAATTCATTGGAAAAAATAAAAGAGACGAACAACACAATAAAATTGATTTAATTCATTTGACCAACAGAAGAAAAAACAAAAAGAATTGGATGGGTGAAACAAAATGGAACATCGAAAAGATGTGTTTTAATTAAATTCAATTAACAATTGCCCTAATTATATGCTATGTATTCATAATTAGTTAGGATGTTATTAAATGGAATCAAATAAAGAAAATATGAACCATCAAATATGTTAATAATGAATGTAAATTAGGTTATTGTTTAAATTTTCTTAATTATTATTCCTAAAGTGGTTAACCATTATCCTCTCTCATTTATGGGCCAACCATATTGGATCATGTAGTTGATTACTCAATTTATTGGGCCAATCGGACATATGGCTAAAATATTGAGCCTATTTGAAAAGCAGCCGAACCATTTTCTAAATTTAACATAGCACACATATAATTGATATTCTCTCCTAATTTTTCTAACCAGTAGATTATACACACAAAAGCTAAAAAAAGGCAACGATTATAAGATGTAATTGTAGTATTCAATTTGGTCAAAGTGAAAAGTTAGGATAAAAGGTTAATTGAATTATGAAAATAATAATAATAAAAAGAATCTAAGATATAAAATTGTTGAAATAAGTATTGATTATGGAAATGCAAAGCAAAGTAGAAATTGAGGATATGAATTTATTTTTGTTGCATAAAATCCTTTCATTGAAATATAAAAAAGAAAAAGAACAAATTCAAATTCAAATAAAGCACGCAAATTACCACAAATTCAACTAAACCACGCAAATGCATTTCCCTTTCTTTTTCTTCGAACAAATACCTTTTCTATTCTTTCCTAAAAAAATATACTATATATATATATATATATATATTTAATGCATTTGTCTAATTTTAAGTAATTGTATTTGGTTAAATGCATGTTCCTCCCCCATATTCACATTTTTATCAATATTTATATGTTCCATATCACCCTCACAATTGAATCGATAATTTTGTTAAATTGTAAATACATCACGAAACATGAAGAAATAAACACAAAACGTCACTATGTAAACATAATGTAAATTGTAAACGATAGGCATGTTAAATGGTTTATAAAATTTGTAATATGTTTATTCACTAATTTACTTTTCTTTTTTGTAACTTTTTTAAAAAAATATTAATCAACGTTCACATCCATGTAGCAAATTATTGAAATTATTTACAAAATTCAGCAAACTCTATGTACCTCTTTTATTTATTTTTTTTTCTTATATTGTACAGATAAATTTCTTTTTTTTATTCATGACAATTCCTCAATATAGCAAAAAAAAAATATAATAACAATTAAAGCCACCAAAGCACATTGTCCATGTGAATAATTGAATAAAAAAATTAATGTTTATGATAAAAAGGAAAAAAATGTGAAATAATTTAAAGTTGATCGATGAAAATTATTGTTCAATTGCAAATTAAATTTAGAAAACCTAAATAATAATTTTCTATTGTAAATTATTATTATTACTATTGAGTATGCTTCAACTTCTCTCTGTTATTATTATTATTTTAATTTGTTTAATATTTTTTGTTAATATATGTGTTTGTTTTTCAAAAAATTAAATAGAAGAATTGGCAAACTATTTTCGGGCCAAAATTTTAACCTAAACCCAAAATAGATAACCAAAATTTTAATTCAAGCCATTTTTTAATACTTTAATTTTCTTCCATTTATATAAATTTTTCAAAAAGATATATATAATTTGATTAAGAAATAATTAAATTAAATTAAAAATATGAATTTAATAAGAAAATTTGAAGATTCAGTATTGAAAAAAATTAATTTAATAAAGAAAGATGTTTTTAGAATTTTAATATATATATATATGAGAAAAAGAAGAATGTGCATAATCAATACATAATGTATATAAATAATTGAAAAAAGAAAAAAGTGTGAGAATTAGTGTAATATATATATATATATATAGTCCTTCATCCGATTTTTTATCTAAGTTTCAAAATTTAGGTTATTTTTAAAAAGAAGTTACAATTTAAACACTTTAATCAAATGGCATAAATTTTGATGAATACTTCAATTAACTAAACATTCTTTTTAACTTTTCAAAAAAATTATACCCAATTCACTTTTAAGTGTCTTTTCAACATACCATTTTTTCTTTTTCTTTTTTTTCTCTTTTTTTTTAAAGAAAGTGAATTTTTTTATCGGACATTTTCAAAAATATTAAAATATCGAAACTATTTATAAAATATAACAAAAATTCATCAAACCATTTATAGTCTATTTAAATTTTTTTGTTATATTTTGTAAATAGTTTTAATATTTTACTATTTATGACAATTCTCTCTTTTAAAATTCATATAAATCTTTATTCGTGCTTTTATGACAAATGTCGTTGATAATATAAATCATAGGCTAAATTTAAAATATAATTAAGTTAAGTCCAAGTTATCTTAAAGCGACATCAAAATTGATCAAAATATTTGAAAGTAGGTACAATATGCAACCATTTTGCTACAACAATTAATATAACTTAGTGCTTTTAGGTCAATTATATGCAACTATCAATTAATTCGCATAAATTATCTAATAGCTTAACTCATATCAACAAATTTAATTTATAAATTTTATAGAATTATTTTGTTTCAAAAAGTAAGCTATCACAATTTAAAATTTTGACTATGCTACTAAAAGTCTAATAATAATAAGTTTCCTATTTTTTTCAAACTTGATTTGATGAATATTTTCTAGGTTAAAATGCTAAATATAGGATTAAAAAAAGAACAAATTTATTTTTATATTTATCTTATGAAAGTAATCATGACAACGTAATTGATTTAAATATGTAATTGCGTTCGTTAAACAAATTTTTATTTGTTAAGATAAATAAGATAATTTACAGAACTAGAAAATATTGATGGTACAAAAAAAAAATTTATTAAGTCAAAGTAAAATATTTCATAATTTTTCAGATTTATCTTTGAATATTTGATTCGTTATTTTTCTTTCTTTTTTCTGATTTTTTTCTTTCAGATTTTCTTTCTTCTGTTTTTAAACAATTTATTTTTTTTGTTTAAAATTTCTATTTCTTCTTCATCATTTTCGACAATATTTTTTGAAGCTATTTCATAATTGTTTGAATATTTTTCTTTATATTCCTCATATTTGAGAACATCAAGATTATTTATTCATGGCCAACACAAATTGTTTATCATGGTCAACACGATCATTTAAATTTGAAGTCCTTTTTCCATCGTTTAAAACAAACTACACAATCATGCATGTTGACATGATCTAAACGATCACTTACCATAGTCAACACGATTGTTTAGCATGGTCAACACAATCGTCAGATTTGAATTTTTTAAAAACCATTTGTTCACACGAGATTTTGAAGAAATGTAATTCGTAGAATTGAACTTTAATATATTGATGAATCTTGTGAATACAATCTCTAGTATTTACTCCTTTGATGCTTTATCTCGAATACAGGTTAAAAACTTAGAATTTCTTGATTTTCGATCTTTAGGATGTTGTAGTTGCAAGTCGATCTGAACTTCGATCTTCTGAAATTCGAGAAAATTTTAATCTTCCAAGTTTTCAATCTTTCAGAAGATGTTGATCTCGAGGTTGATACGAACTTGCACGTCTTGAGAGCTTTGTAGAAGTTTGAATCTTCAATTCTTCAGAGCTTCAATTTTTCCTTCAATCCAAGATCCCCCTTGAATGAGTGACAAAAGTTTCTATTTATAGAGAAACTTCATGGGCTTTAAGTGGGCTTGGGCCCATTTGTTTATTGGGGTTGGGCTTGGGCCCATTTGCTTGTTGGGTTTGAGCTTAGACTTAGGCCCATTTCTTGACGGGCTCGTGCCTCTTGTTTGACCCAATTTTTTTATCATGGACTTGCATTGGGTTGGATATGAGAAAACTTGACTACCCAAAATCCAATCAAATTATAATCATCACAATTTCACTGTGATGACGTGACAAAATTTAATTAGCTGAAATTTCTTACTCAATAAATGCCCCCTTTTCGAGATTAGTGAACGTGTATGGATGGACGAGTTTCAAAAATGATAAGCTGAAGAAGAAAAAAAATGTGATATGAGGTTGATGATGAATGATATTTATTTGGAGGTGAAAATTGGAATATTGCCAACGTATCCTAAATAAAAACCAAGTTTCTTTTTTTTTCTTTAATTATTATTGTTATTAAATTTTCTTTTTTTAAAGTGAAAATTGGGATGGTGTGAATTTATCCCATTTCAAACCCCATTTTCCTTTTCTAATTTATTATTATTATTATTAAAAAAAAATACATTTTAAAACCCTTTATTTCTTATTATACTTTTCTTCTTCTTCTTCTTCTTCTTCTTATTTATATATATATATATATATATATATATATATATATATATGTATATGTATGTATGTATTTTGTTAATAATAAACAATTAACAAAAGGTTAAAATTTACATATTACTTTTTTTTAAAAAAAATGATAATAATAATAAAAGTAAATAAATAAAGAGAAATAAACAATTTTACATAACGTTTTTTAAAAAATTTTTTTTAACAAACTGAGATCTTGAATGAAAAGGATAATATTTTGAAATTATTACTAATATATAACTTTTTTAAAAAAAAAATTTGTTACTAACTACTTTCCAATATCTTCCTAAGAATATTTTCCAATATCTTCATGAAGATCTATATCTTCCCTAATCTTAGGAAGATTCATGGCATAATTAACAAAATTTCTCATAATTCCTCTCTTATAAATAGGTGAAGATGGTTTAAAGAAAGCAAAAACAAAGAAAATCGTTTATCAATCTATGGTGAAAGATTTTTTTTTTTATGTGTGTTGGAGACTTCCTTTCTGCCGCCGACTTCCTTCCATCACCACTTTCTTTTCGCCATAAGGTAAGAACGTCCCCCCTTTTTTGTTTAGCTTTCTCAGTGTTTCATTATTTTTTTTTAGGATTCAACCGAAGGGAGAGGTAGAGAAAAGAAGAAGAGAAAAAGGAAAAAAGAAGAAAAAGAAGAAAAAAAAAGAAAAATACAGAAGAGAAAGGAGAAGAAAGAAAGAAGGAACAAATGAGAGAGAGAGAAAATAAAAGAGGGAAGGAAGAAAAAAAACGAAGGGAAAGACAGAGGAGAAGAGAGAAAAGAAAAAGAAGGAGAAAAAAAAAAGGAGAGAGGTGGGAGGGGGGCGCCGGGTGAAAAGAAAAGAAAGAGAAAGATTTTTCAAGTTTTTTTCTTTTTTTATCATTATCATTATTATATATATATATTTAACATGTTTTTCTCTCTTTGTTTTTTTTCTTTTAATTTCGTTTTTTTTTGTTTCCATATCCCTTTTTGTTTTTGTTTTTGTTTTTGTTTTTCTTTTAAATA
>JBBPDI010076693.1:0-31858 GCA_037974545.1 Cucumis variabilis | reverse complement strand
GAATTTGGAATGTGTTAATTTGGTGGATGTTGAAATGTCAAAATTGAACCTGCCTCTCTTCACGCCCACTTTTCCTTGTTTCCTCTTCTAAATCTCTCCGTTTCCATTTATGAGAAACCTTACCAACTATGACTAAATATCCCTCACCCAAAAGCTTTTGCAACTTCAGTTTATGCTTTCAATATACGATGAAGAGACTAATTTATTTTCATAAATAATTTGAAAAGAAACAACCCAAAATAACCTAATTTAGTAAATAATTTTTACAGCGGTTTTCATAAAAAAATAAATCAGAATATTTACAATATGATAAATTGTCCATCCATAGATTATTATTATCTATTAATGGTCGACACAAATAAATGTCTTTTGGTATCTACCATTAATAGATACACTTAAAACCAACTTTTTTTTCTCGTTGCATTTAAAATTTGACATTTGAAATATAGATTTTTTTTATAAAAAAAGAAATATAGTAAATATAGTATCTCATGTGATAAATTAAACTAACTAGAAATACAATCGAACAAAATCAGTATCCCAACTAGCATTAAGTTTGTACGATAACTTTGAGTTTAGAGATTTAATCCCTATTCTCCAATTGTATATGATATACGTGCAAATATGCACTATTGAAAGATCATGTCGGATGGAGGTGGGGGATGGCAGACGGTTTAGAGTGTGGCTTGATTTGTGGTTACAAGGTGGTCCTATCTTTGAGTAGGTTGGAGAGAGAGTGCTTTATGATATGGCAAGTCGGCGGGAGGCTAGACTTTCATGAGTTATTTAAAGTATGTTGATATTTTAAATATATGAAATTGGATAAGCATGGTGCATGACATTACTTAGATAAATATAATTTCTTATATTTAAATTAATATCTTGTGTATGCTTGATTGATTTTCCTGTATTTTTTAAGTATTAATTAAGATGAAAATCAATTTGTATTGAGCATATCTTTTTTTTAAAAGGTAATATTATTATACAACAACAAAGAGGACCTTACAACATGAGGCTAGGGCATAAGAGCGGAGAACGCTCACAAACACAGGAAGAAACCACATAACCAAAAGAAAAAAAACAACAAAAGCAATAACAACCCCACAAAACAGGGAAAGTACCAAAGAGAGGGAAAAAACCCTACAGCTCGGGGACAAGAAAGAAAGGAAAGATGAAAAGAAAACAAACTAAATAAGATTATGAGCATTCTCACTCCAAAAAGCAACACGAGCATGGATACAACAACGAATGAGCTAAAATAGGACAATGGGATCACGAGCCTGACCACCATAAAGACGATAATTACGCCCTTTCCAGATAAAGTAAATCATAGCACACCAGAAAACACGTCATAACTTCCTCCTCTCACTCTTCCCAATACCCTGAAGGTAAATCTAAAACAACTTAACCTCCCAATACCCAACTCTATGAGAGGAAGCCATAACCTGAAAGACCCTAGACCAAATTTCACATCCAAAAGGACACGAAAAAAATAAATGATCAAGAGACTGACAACCCCCTCCCCCCTACAAAGAATGAAAGAAGGAAACTAATCTATCTCACCGATGTAACTTATCTCTAGTACCCAATCTGTCTTTAACTAAGCACAAAAGGAATGCTTAGGAACATTCCCCCCACCCAACAGTAAACCCACCCAACGAACCCTAACACTACGAGGACGAATAGTATCCCATGCACTAGCAATCAAAAATACACATTGACTACCAAGAACCCAAACCCACTTATCCTCAACACTACGACACCGACTAACACCCTGAATCCTATCCCATAAGTCAATCAACTTTCTAGAAACCTGCGGCCACCTTCACTCCCCTTTCAGTTTGATGAACTCAGCAGCCTAGCCTACTGTTGACTTGCTGAATCATAAATCACCCTCTCACCAATCTGTTGAAGGATAGGACCGTCCTGCAACAATGAATCCAGTTACACCCTGTGATCTAATCCTCAATCCAAAAATCTAAGCTATTAACGTAGCAAGATTCCTTGGAGGAATGAACCGAGGATTGGCCAACCAAGTGGATAGATAAACTTACTTTGATATGAAAGAGTTGTTACACCTTGCAGTCAAAATTGAAGGGCAATTAGCTTGGAAGAAGATGCACTTCAAGAGGTATAAATCTACTTCATTTTCTACTATTACTTGGTAAAAGGATTCAAATAGTGGAAAGGTGGATTTCAAACCTAAAGGAAAGATTGAGTTAGAAAAAAAAGATAAGGCTGAAAGCTCCAAGGGTAAAGAAAATTTGGATGGATTGAGGGAGGTTCGAGAAAAAAGTCGAGACATAAAATGTTGGAAATACCAAGGGATTGGACATATTGCTCGTGATTGTCCAAACAAAAGAACCATGATCATTAAAAATGGTGAAGTTGTCACCGATGAAGAAGAAAGTGAGGAAGATGAGCTCATTGAAGAAGCAATTGAAGAAAACGAAGAACCAGAAGATTGGAGTAAATTGACACTTGTGACAAGAAGACTTTTTAGTGCTCAAGTTAAGGAAAATGATATTGTAAACCAAAGAGATAATCTTTTCCACTCAAGGTGTTTAGTTAATGGGATTCCTTGTAATCTTGTAATTGACAATAGAAGTTGCACAAATGTTGTTAGTACTTTCTTATCAAACAATTGTAAATTCCAACTCAACGCCATTCTAAGCCTTACAAGCTTCAATGACTCAATGATAGTGGAACAATGAAGGTAGTTTCTGAAGCTTTGATTTCTTTCACCTTGGAAAAGTATAAAGATGAGGTCCTATGTGATGTGTTACTTATGCATGCTGGAGATATTTTGCTTGGGCGATCATGGCAATTTGATCAAAATGTTTTGTATGATGGGTACTTTAATAGGTATTCTTTTATAAAAGTTGAAAAAAAAAAACAACTTTGGTTCCTTTATGTTGGAAGGATGTATTTTCTAAATAATTAAAGTTATAGAGAAAAAGGAAAAAAAATGAAAGAAGAAGAATTGAGAGGAAAAAAAAGAGGTGAGTGAAAATTTAGATAAAAGTCTACAAGAAAAAAAGAGTGGAGTGAAAAGTGAAAAGCAAAATGAAAAAAAAAAAAAAAAAGAGGTAAGATGAGTTGTTTGGCAAAAGTGAAAGAAGTGAGGAGGGCAATGCTTTCCCAAAAATCAATCTTTGTACTTATGTATAAAGAAGGGTATTTGGCCTCTAATGTTAAGAACTTGTCTTTGTCTAGTGTGTTTCAATCTCCTTTGCAGGAATTTGAAGATGTATTTCAAGATGAAGCTCCTAAAGGATTACCACCTATTAGAGGTATTGAGCACAAGATAGAGTTCATTTCTTGGTCTACCATTCCAAATAGACCAGCCTATATAGCAAATCCAGCTGAGACAAAAGACATTCAAAGGCAAGTGGATGAGCTCATGGAGAAGGGATATGTATGCAAAAGCTTGAGCCCATGTTTTGTACCGATTTTATTAGTGCCACAGAAGGATGGAACTTGGCGCATGTGTGTGGATTGTAGTGCCATCAACAAAATTACTGTAAAGTATTGTCATCCTATTCCTAGGCTAGATGATATGCTTGATGAATTGCATGGTTCATGTTTCTTTACAAAGATTGATTTAAATTCTGGATATCATTAAATTAGAATGCATGAACGGGATGAATGGAATACTTCCTTCAAAACTAAATTTGGTTTGTATGAATGGCTTGTTATGTCTTTTGGTTTTTAACTAATGCTCCTAGTACATTTATGTGTTTGATGAATCATGTTTTAAGAGAATTTTTGGAAAAATTTGTTGTTGTTTGCTATGATGATATTTTGATTTATTCAAAGACTTTGATTGATCATGAGAAGCATGTTAGGGAAACTTTAATTATACCTAGACAGGAGAAGTTTTATGCTAACTTAAGCAAGTGTAATTTTTGCATGGAAAAGGTTAACTACAAAGAAAGTAAGACAAAGAAACCGACCTACAAAGAAAGCAAGACAAAGGAACCGAACTGTCCCACCGACATAACCTATCTCTAGTATCCAACCTATCTCTAATGGCCAACCAAGCACAAAAGGAATGCTTATAAACCTTTCTGTCACCCCACAGTAATTTGACCAATGAACCCTAACACTATGAGGACGAATAGTATCATACACACTAGCGATCGAAAAATCACCATGGCAACCAGGAATCCAAACCTTCCTATCCTCAACACTAAGGCACGAACTAACACCCTGAACCCTAACCCATAAATCAATCAACTCCATAGAAACCTGCAACCACATCCAATCCCCTTTCAGACCAATGAACTCAGCCAACCTAGCCTTTCTCCGACTCGCAGTATCATAAATCACCCTCTCATCGAGTTGCTGAAGGATAGATCTGCCCTGCAATTATGGATCCAACCATACTCTACATCGCCTACCGTCTCCCACCTCTATCTTAACATGTTCTTTCAGCTTATCCCGCTTACGCTAGATAGCTTGAAGACACCAAGACCGATCAACCCCAGAATCTATCACCCACAATGACCTTCCCTTAAGAATATAAGCCTCCACCCAAGCAACCCACAGAGAACCCAAATTTGCAAGCATTAACCAAAGAGTCTTCATGGTACTCGCAATATTCCATGATGGCCTATCACGCATAGCAACCCCACCTTCCTCAAACGGAAGACACACCTCAACCCACACCACCTAAGCACCCCCTCTACCTTCCTCCTTTCCTCTCCAAAGATAAGACCTCATGATTTTATTAATCTCATAATCCACACTCGCAGGCAGCACAAAAACACTAGCCTAATAAACCTGAAGACTACGAAGCATTAAACAAACAAGCTAAAGCCTACCAGCAAATGATAATACTCTAGCAAACCAAGAACGAATTCGGTGAGTAATCCACTGAATAAGAGGAGCACAATCATTAGGCCTTAACCTCCCAGAAAGTAAAGGAAGCCCAAGATAACTGACAGGGAGATTACCAAGGACAAAGCCCAAATTAGCAGCTAAACGAGAATCATCCTTATTATTAACTCCCGCAACAAAGATATAACTTTTCCCCAGATTTGGAAAGAACCTTGAGAGCTCATCAAACCTTTGAATAGCATCATTGATAAAACTCAGAGATGACTCATTCGCAACACAAAATATCATAAGATCATCCGCAAAGGTTAGATTGGTTAAACTAACCTTCTCACAATGCTGGTGAAACTGGAAACTTTTAGAAGACTGATTCAACATACGAGAGAGAACCTCTATAACCATCACAAAAAGGAAAAGAGATAAAGGATCACCCTGCTGCAAACCTTTCCTTCCATGGAAAAACCTCACACACATATAAAGATTTCATAGAAATCTCTTTTTGAAACACTTTCTCATTTGAAATCATCTCTCAAAATAATAAAGCAGAATCACAAAACTTTTAGGAAGAAAACAACTCACAGTTCGTAGATCAAACCCTTGGCTAAAATGCATGTCCAATTTTTTATCGTCCAAAACAAGTTTGATCCAACATGCAACGCCCAACAACATCCAATGCCCAGATACTCATTTTCAGCCAGAACTTTTCTTCCACTTTGGAACTTAATAACTTAAAATCCACTACTAAAAAGAAAATATTTTCTCTCAAAAAATTATTGCAAAATGTCTTATTATTATTTATTAGGAATTTCAACAAAACATTCCACCAATTGCGTCATGCAACCTCCTTAGAGTAAAGACTGTCCAGTTTTTACACGAGAATGACCTTCCTCTCTTCTTTTAGCTCAAACTCACCTTTTACTTACTCAAATAAAACCAGTAGCCACAATGTGGAAGAAAGACTCGAAGGAGAAACCTTTAGGTGTAATATTACTCGAAATGCACTAGTGGTTTTTGTGAAAATCAATACTAATGTTGGACTACTTAAAGAGTTCCTTGCATGAGTAGAAATTGACACTTCAACCTTGCTTAAATCTATCTTAAACCTTATTAAGACACCTCCTTCTTACCTTACACCTTAAAATGAATGATAACAAGCCTTTGACACTTCAATATATCCTTAAATTGATTGCCTTAAATCATGCTCGCACACCTATAAACTTTTCGTAGAAATATCTTTTTGGAACACTTTCTCATTTGAAATCATCTTTCCAAATAGTAAAGAAGAATCACGAAACTTTTAGGAAGAAAACCATTTACAGATCGTATATCAAACCCTTGGTTGAAATGCTTATCCGATTTCTTGTTGTCTAAAATCAGTTTGATCCAACATGCCACGTCCAACAACCTCTAAAGCCCAGAAACTCATTTTTCGCCATAACTTTTCTTCTGCTTTGGAACTTAATAACATAAAATCCACAACTCAAATGAAAATATTTTATTCTAAAACGTTGTTGCAGAATGTCTTTCTATTACTACTTTAGAATTTCAGTGAAGCATTCCACCAATTGCGTCCTGCAACCTCCTTACAGTAAAGAATGTTCAGTGTGTACTCAATGACCTTCCTCTTTTCTTTTAGGTCAAACTTAGCTTTCCCTTGCTCAAATAAAACCAGCAACCAAGATGTAGAAAAAACACTCAAAATGGAAACTTTTGTGAGTAAGCTTACTGAAAATGCCCCAGTGGTTTGTGAGAAAATCAATACTAAAGTTGGCCTACTTATAGAGTTCCTTGCATGAGCACAAATTGACACCTCATCCTTGCTTAAATCCACCTTAAACCTTATTAAAACACCTTCCTCTTACTTTACACCTTAAAATACAGCCAACAAGGCTTTAACACTTTACTATATCCTTAAACCGATTGCCTTAATTCATGGTCGCACACACATAAACTTTTTATAAAAATCTCTTTTCGAAACACTTTCTCATTTAAAATCATATTTCAAAATAGTAAAGCAAAGTCATAAAACTTTTAGGACGAAAACCACTAACAGATCGTAGATCAAACCCTTGGCTGAAATGCTTGTTCGATTTCTTCTTGTCGAAAACAAGTTTTTGATCCAACAACCTCCAATGCCTAGAAACTCATTTTCAATCATAACTTTTCTTCCACTTTGGAGCTTAATAACTTAAAATCCACAACTCAAATAAAAATATGTTCTTCTGAAAAATTGTTGCAAACTTTCTTAATATTATTATTTGAATTTCAAAGAAACATTCCACTAACTGTGTCCTGCAACCTCCTTAGAGTAAAGACAATCTAGGTTTTACTCGAGAATGACCTTTCTCTTTTCTTTTAGGTCAAACTCAACTCTCCCCCTCCCAAATAAAACCTGCAACTCCGATGTAGAAAATAGACTTAAAATGCAAATTTTTGGGTGTAATTTTACTCAAAATGCATAAGTGGTTTGTGAGAAAATCAATACTGAAGCTAGCTTACTTATAGAGTTCCTTGCATGAGTACAAATTGACACCTAATCCTTGCTTAAATCCACCTTAAACCTTTAAGACACCTCCTTCTTACTTTACACCTTAAAATGCATGCTAACAAGCCTTTGATACTTCATTATATCCTTAATGAGATTGCCTAAAATCATGCTCGCACACATATAAACTTTTCATAGAAATATCTTTTTGAAACACTTTCCCATTTGAAATCATCTTTGAAACTAGTAAAGCAAAATCACAAAACTTTTATGAAGCAAACCACCCATAAATCGTAGATCAAACCCTTGGTTAAAATGCTTGTTCTATTTTTTCTTGTCCAAAACTAATTTGATCTAGCATGCCTTTCTTAACAATCTCCGATTTCCAGAATCTCTTTTTTTGTCACTTTTCTTCTTCGTTTGAACTTAATCTCCAACTCTCCCCCTTTTTAAAAATTTTGTCCTCAAAATTTAGACCCACAATAAAACTTAACCATTTGGCTACCACAATAACACTTAAAACTACAAGGTTTCTCAAAACCATGCTCTGTTACCAAGTTGTCACACCCAACCTTGCAGACCTGCTTGCTTATCTTGCAAAAAGCAGTACAACTTGGGCATCCTTAAAGCAGTCAAACACCAAAGACACCCATATTAACTTCCCAAACTTAACTTATTCACGAAAACACTTAACATCACAAACGACCTTTAGGCAATAAAGAACTTAATGCGAAAAAATAAAATAAACTTTAAACTTTTATTCCTTAACGAGGCGTTTAATACATGAACATAATGATACAACAGTTAACCAAAAGATAAAAACCATCACTTAAACTTAAACGCCTGGCAATTTCTCGCCTAGTAAGCCCAAACTTCCTCTCCTCTTGACCATAATGCCTAAGTTCTGGAAGATAAATTTTGAAAGAATAAGTCTAAAAGACTTAGTGAGGTTTTATGAAATCCTTTTTGCAATACCTTTTTATAAACATCATTTCGCATAAACAACCTAATCATTTCATTTCGCACAAATCTTTCTTTATGCTTAACAAACACATTCGTAACATAACAATTTCACATAAACACACATTAGTTGATAGTCATTCCTTTCTCCAAGGATCCCGAATCGTTCTCTATGCTTGGTCTCATTACCTCGCGTTTGACTACTTTATTAATAGCATCCGAGAACATACAGATTCGTCCTTGTAGAGACTACTAAATTTTATATGCTACTTTCAACGCATAAGCAAGCTTCTTATCACCATGTAGTCCGTACACCCAATGGTGGCCTTTACTCTTAATGTGCACGTATATAAAAGTTAGCATCAGGTCAAGGAATTAACTAATGGTTTGAAAACTATTTCATAGCATTGAATTCGCAATCATTAAATCAGTGTTGACATTCTAAATCATGCTTTAACACATATGAACTTTTCATAGAAATTTCATTTTGATACACTTTCTCATTTGAAATCATCTTTCCAAATAGTAATGCAGAATCACAAAACTTTTAGGAAGAAAATCACTCATAGATCGTAGGTCTCATGTCTTCTTGTCCAAAACCACTTTGATCCAACACGTCACACCCAACAACCTCCAATGCCCAAAAACTCATTTTTGGCTAGAACCTTTCTTCCACTTTAGAACTTAATAACTTAAAATCTGGAAATCAAATGAAAATATTTTCTCCTTACAAATTAATGCAAAATGTCTTAATATTATTACTTCAGAATTTTAGAGAAAGATTCCACCAATTGCTTCCTTCAACCTCCTTAGAGTGAAGACAATCTAGCTTTTACTCGAGAATGACCATCCTCTCTTCATTTAGCTCAAACTCAGCTTTCCCCCTTTCAAATAAAACCAAAAACGCTGATATAGAAAATCAATTACTCAAAATGCACAAGTTCTTTGTGATAAAATCAATACTGAAGCTACCCTACTTATAAAGTTCTTTGCATGAGTACAAATTGAAAACTCATTCTTGCTATATCCACCTTAAACCTTATTCAGACAACTCCTTCTTACTTTACACCTTAAAATGCATGCTAACAAGGCTTTGACACTTTTCTAAATCCTTAAATCGATTGCCTTAATCATGCCACATATTTGTCCAAAACGCACATTTAGCTTTGATGACCATCTCGCCTAATTTATTGTCCAAACTATATAACCGGTATTAGAAAAGGTATAACTTAAAATCTGTAACTCTTTTGACTAAACTTCCTTCTATAAAGTTACTCAAAAATGAGTTAGCTTTCTTACCTCAGACTTTCAATGCAAAACTCCAAGCTATGCATAATGTAGCCTTCTGAGAGTACACCTAACTCAGATTCACTCTCGAACTAACCTTCTCGCCTTCGCTTATCCAAAACACAAACTTTCTCATATTTAAAACACCCACAAGCCTTCCTCAATAAACTAGATGTAATTTTTGTACTTTCAAGACCAATTTGAGTGAAAATTCCCAAGTGAGATCTGAGAAACTCCTTTCTGAAGTTAGCTAAAAAGCCCAACCTCTATAATCTTTCTTTCTCACCAACCTTGAACACGCCAACCCAAAACGCCAAAAGTGCTATTCTTTGATATTTAACCAAAATTTCCTTTCTTTCTAAGATTTTAAACTTTAAACTTCCATGACATGACCTTCCTTCTTTTAACCATCACAACTCACTTACTAGAACACTTCTTAAGTCTACTTCCTTGTCTTAAATTTGTTCTAAACTAATCCTTTAATGCTTTTTGGAAAATCTAAGATACTTAAAGTTTGGGTCTTACACCTCTCCCCCTCTTAAGAAATTTTGTCCTCGAAATTTACACCCCAATAAAACATAACCATTTTGCTACCACAATAACTCTTAAAAGTACTTGGTTTCCCAAAACAATACTTTGATACCAAGTTTTCACATCCTGCCCAGTAGACCTGCTTGCTTGTCTCATAAAACGCAGTACGACTTGTACATCCTTGACGCAGTCTAACGCCAAAGACACTCGTAATAACTTCCTTAACTTAACTTATTCACTAAAACACTTAACATCATAAACAACCTTTAGGCGATAAAGAACTTAATGCAGAAAGATAAAACTTTAAACTTTTATTCCTTAACAAGGTGTTTAGTACATGAACATAATGATATTTACTAGAACCTTTCGTCAGCTTTAGAACTTAATAACTTAAAATCCAGTCTCAAATGAAAGTATTTTCTTCTAAAAAGTTGTTGCAAGATGTCTTAATATTATTACCTTAGAAGTTCAGCAAAAGATTCAACCAATTGCATCCGACAACCTCCTTAGAGTAAAGATTGTGCAGTTTTGAGTCGAGAATGACCTTCCTCTCTTCTTTTAGCTCAAATTTTCCTCTCTCACACAAAACCAGCAGCCTCGATGTAGAAAATAGACTTAAGATGGAAACTTTTAGGCATAATTTTACTCAAAATACACGAGTGGTTTGTGAGAAAATCAATATTAAAGTTGGCCTACTTATAGAGTTTCTTGCATAAGTACAAATTGATACCTTATCCTTGCTTAAATCCTCCGTAAACCTTATTAAGATACCTTCTTCTTACTTTACACCTTAAAATGCATGCTAACAAGACTTTCCCACTGTACTAAATTCTTGAATCAGTTACCTTAAATCATGCTCGAACACATATAAACTTTTTATAGAAATCTCTTTTTGAAACACTTTCTCATTTGAAATCATCTTCCAAAATAGTAAAGTAGAATCACAAAAATTTTATGAAGAAAACCACTAATAGATTGTAAATCAAACCCTTGGCTGAAATGCTTGTCTGATTTCTTCTCGTCCAAAACCAATTTGATCCAACACGCTATGCCCAACAACCTCCAATGCCCAGAAAGTCATGTTTGGACAGAACCTTTCTTCCACTTTACAGCTTAATAACTTAAAATCCATAACACAAACGAAAATATTTTCTTCTGGAAAGTTGTTAAAAAATGTCTTACTATTATTACTTCAGAATTTTAGAGAAACATTCCACCAATTGTGTCCCGCAACCTTCTTAGTTTAAAGACTGTCTAGTTTTTAGTTGAGAATGACCTTCCTCTCTTCTTTTAGCTCAAACTCAGCTTTCCCTATCTCAAAGAAACCCAGTAGCCTCGATGTAGAAAGTAAACTCAAAATAAAAACTTTTAGGAGTAATTTTACTCAAAATGTACCAGTGGTTTGTGAGAAAATTAATACTAAAGCTAACCTACTTATAGAGTTCCTTGCATGAGTACAAATTGACATTGCATCCTTGCTTAAATCCACATTATACCCTATTAAGACACCTCCCTCTTACTTTACACCTTAAAATGCATGCTAACAAGGCTTTGGCACTTCACTAAATCTTTACACCGATTGCCTTAATCATGCAACATAGTTGTCCAAAACGTAAAGCTAGCTTCCATGACCATCTCGCCTAATTTCTCGCCCGGACTACATAACCAAAATTAGAAAAGGTATCACTTAAAATCCATTACTCTTTGAGAGAACTTCCTTCTACAAAGTTTCTCTAAAATAAGTTAGCTTTCTTACCTCAAACTTTCATACCAAAACGCCAACCTATGTGTTCTGTGGCCTTCTAGGAGTGCACCTTACTTAGATTCACTTATGAACTTACCTTCTTGCCTTCTCTTATAAAAACGCCAACTTTCTCATATCCAAAATACCCAGAAGCCTTCCTCAATAAACTAGACTTAGTTCATGAAATTTCAAGACCAATTTGATTGAAAAATGTCCAAGTAAGTTGTGAGAAACTCCTTTATGAAGTTAGCTAAAACGCCAACCTTTATAATCGTTCTTTCTCCTCAACCTTGAACACTAAAAAACCCTTTCTAACTTCTATAACTATTTCACCAAGCCAACCTAAAACGCCTAAAGTGCTATTCTTTGATACTTAACAAAAAATTTCCCTTCTTTCTAACCTCTTAAACGTCCACGACATGACCTTCCTTCATTCAACCATCACAACACACTTACCAGAACACTTCTCAAGTCTACTTCCTTGTTTTAACTTTGCTCCAAACTAATCTTTAAAAGTTTATTGAAAAATCTAAGATACCTAAAGTTTGGGTTTTACAATTCTCCCCCTCTTAAGAAATTTCGTCCTCGAAATTTACACCCCAATAAAACATAACCATTTGGCTACCACAATAACACTTAAAACTACCAGGTTTCCCAAAAAAATGCTCTGATACCAAGTTTTCACACTCTGCCCAACAGACCTGCTTGCTTGTCTCGCAAAACGCGGTACAACTTGTACATCCTTGACGCAGTCTAACGCCAAAAACACTCGTATTAACTTTCTTAACTTAAATTAACCACCAAAACACTTAACTTTACTAACATCCTTTAGGCGATAAAGAACTTAACATGGAAAGATAAAACAAACTTTAAACTTTTATTCCTTAACAATGCGTTTAGTACATGAACACATAATGATACAACACTTAACCAAACAATAAAAACCATCACTCAAGCTTAAACGCTTGGCAACTTCGTACCTAGCAAGCCCAAACTTCCTTTTCTCTTGACCTCAATGCCTAAGTCTTAGAAGATAAATTTTGAAAGAATAGCTTTAAAAGATTTAGTGAGGTTTTATGAAATCCTTTTCACAATACCTTTTTATAAACATCATGTTCCATAAACAACATCAAATCATTTCATTTCACATAAACCTTTCTTTATGCTTAACAAACACATTTGTAACACAATAATTTCACATAAACACATTAGTTAACTGTCATTCCTTTCTACAAGGATCCCAAATCATTCTTTACTCTTGGTCTCATTACCTCACGTTTGACTACTGTATCAATATCATCCGAGAATATACAAATTCATCTTTGTTGCTCAGGTCGCGAAGCTTTATACATTTCTTTCAATGCATAAGCTTTAGAGTTCAAGATTGATATCATTGACTTTTCTTTTAAGGTTTCATGGTAACCTCTTCATTCTTTTTTCATTGATTATTCACCCTTGTTCGTGAAAATAGAAGGAAAAATTCTCTCAATTTTATTTATTACTAAAATTAGGATACATATAAGTGTTAACTACTCTTATAGCACCCTCCATTCATCTTCCCCTACACATGCTATGGTATCAAAATGTTCAATTAAGTAATACGTCTACTAACAAACTTGAAAACAAAACACATCATACCCAAAAACACAGACATCACTTTAACCCAATTAGACTAGTTTCATACAATTGTTTTAAGGATTCGTGTCGAGAGCACTCACTCCATAGGAGTCCTCTCTTATCACAATAGAAGCAACTCTTTTTACCCTCGTACTCAGTATCACATTACTATCATGTTTGTCAACTATCAAACTAACTCTTTTAAGTTATTTAGTGTGAGTACAAAGTTATGAACACCATAATCTTAATTAAAACCTTCTAATAAACAAATTCCAAGTTACTACTCAAGAACGGAAAGGAATTCAAAGAAAAAAATTTATATATACTCGTTTTGAAGACAACTAACTAAAACTACAACCATCAACTATTGTGAACAAAATGATATAACAAAAAATCAATCGTACTAATCATAAAGAATGTAGCCAATTCATCCAATCACATGTTATTTTGATCAAAAGTGCGATGCTCAAATGCTTAAAATGAAAGACAATAAATATTTGCTCTCAAATAGGTTGTCCTTCATGTAAAGAGAAATAAAATGCGTTGACAACAACAAAGGGAATAGAAAGCCTTCCTTGAGATTAGACTAAATGGATTCAAATGAAAATCATGAATGCCATTTTATGAAGTCAAAAATCAAACCCATTAAATTAAGAAATAAATCAAATTTCATAAAATTCAAATTGTAATGTTAGTTCCAGCCCCAGAAAAATAAAAATTTTAAAACATTTATGAACTGTATTATGAGATAAAAATCTAAAGTTGATTCATTTTTTTTCCATTTTTTGGTCCCCATATTTCGTTTATTTGATTTTCTTGTTTTAAATTTCAATGGAAAATACCTAAAAAAATATTTCTAAAATTTCTCAAAAACTTTCAAACTACTTAGAAAATCTTGAAAACTTCTATTCCATAAGCCTTATCTTTGTCCTTATTCGGGCATTGTCCTTTGTCCAAGAATAAAATTAATCGTTCAAATATGTCACTTTAAAAAGTTATATTTGTTTTGGTCTCAATATAGATTCAATATTGAGACAGTCTAGTAACAATATTGAGACAGTCTAGTAAGAAAGGATATTATTTGTGTAAGATGGAGAACTTTTGGTGCTATTTCCAACCATCACTCAGTTAAATTCTATCTAAAATGTAATTAGATAATGAAGCCTAGCATCAAAGACAATTGATGATTTATTGCAGTGGGAAATAATTAAGCTTTCTCCAAAAAAAAAATCACGTTTCACGTTCAACAGTGAATTCCTTAAGGGATTTTGGTGAATTCTAGGCTTTTTCTTCGGTGATTTCATTGTGAAGTTTTGAATCTGATTTGGATTTACTTTACTGTGAAGTTTTGGATCTAATGGAAACTCGGTAAAATCATTTTGATTTGGATTTACTTCACTGAGAAATTTTGGATCTAATTGAAACTCAGGAAAATCAATTTGACTTCAAATCATCCTTCTTCTCTCAGGTGGTTTGAGTGCAGGGGTCGTAGGTAAACCTCCAAGTTTCTTTAGGCCAAAATTTTAGTAGTTTTCGACGGCGAGTGTGATTTTTGTGTGAGTTTTCCCTCGTTTTTTTCTGGGCCAAAATTTTCTTCAATATATTTCAATGCCGGTGAGCTTAAAACACCATAATTTCTTATCTATGGTGACATAATGAAGTTGATTGAATCCAGTGAAGCTTAAACGATGAAGCAATAAGCATTGATGGGACTTACACGTGTGCACGACATTGTTATTAAAGATCGGAAAGCGGCAGCGGCAAGTGGTAACCTAAAAAATTCATCAATGTCCAATCGATCTGGGTTGTGTGGTTGGGTAGATGAATAGGGACAGGGGAACCGCATCCTTGGGCTTTCGTTACAAAATTGAAAATTGGTCAGTGGGCTGCCAAAAAGTGAAGTTGTTAGGTCGGTTTGCTCAAGTATCGCTAATGGACCTTGTAATTTTGGGCTTAAGGATTCTGGAAAGTTAATTCAACATGGTGGGCTGAAATTAGATAAATAAGAAGGGTAGTTGCTTGGAAACAATATTGATGAAATTTCGTCTTCGGTGGAAAATTTATGAAGTAAGGTTGATTCAAGTAAACAAAAGAGTTTGACACCTTCAGTTATTAGTGGTTCAAAGTCTTCATGGGCTTCCCTATTTGGCACATCCAGTGAAAATTCACTCCTTTATGCTCCTCCTACATCAGTTGCTCCTCCTACATCAGTTGGGGACAAAATTGTTGTTGTTCCTCATGAGGAGGCTATTGTCCAAAGAGTTCAAGTGTGGAAAAATTCCTTACTGGGTAATTAATTGATGCAAGAATGCCTTATATAGTCATATATTGCCTTATAGAAAATCTAAGGTAAAATTGAAATGCCAACGTTTACTATCCTTGAGAATGAACTCATATGTTTCCAATTCAAACATCCAAAATCTGTTGAGTGGATCCTATCCCATGGACCGTGGCACCTTGGTGGCAAACCTTTTGTTTTTTATTCTGTTCCTATATGGATCAAACTGGGTAGGATCCCAATGGAGTTTTGGATAGATGTCGGATTAGTTGTTGTTGCCACTCTATAGGCAAACCTTTATCTTTAGATCTAGCTACTAAGGAAAGACGAAAATTGTCATATGCTCAAGTATATGTTGAAATAAATGTGGACTCTCCTATGCCTGTTGAAATTACAGTTAACCTTGGAGGAGAGGATTTTGTTGTGATTGTAAGTTAAAAGTGAAAGCCTCGAAAGTGTAATTTGTGTCGGTCTTTTGGGAATTCTGGTGGTGAATGTCCTAAGATTATGGAAAAAAAAGGTTCTTCGAGAGGATGATGTGAGCAAGGGGGTTTCTAACAAAGAGGAGGAACTGACAAGTGTGGCTTATAGAGATGTAGTGTTGGATTCGTTTAAATAGTTGAAGGATGTGAGATTAATAGCTCCCCCATTAGGCCTATTAAGGTAAAGGAGGGTAATCAGGAAGATTTTAGTCTTGTCACTAGGAAGAAAAGGGAGTTGGTTTCTGTTTGAGATAAGGGTAAAAATGTGGATGTAACTATGTCTAACTCTTTTGGTAGCCTTATGGAGTTGGGTGAGGGAGACAAATGGGCCTTATCTATAATGGATGGCCCCCTTCCCCCCTTACAGGTGGATGATATTGTTATGGTTCCTAGGGGTACGTCCTCAGATGGTAATCCTGCGGGAGAGATAGCTCTTATTACTTCTCATGATTGGTTGGTGTTTCTGGAATGTGCATGATCTAAATAGCCTTGTAAAGTTTGGAGAGGTGCTTGATTTTATAAGTGTGTCTTCTGTGGGTTTCTATTGTCTTCTAAAAACTAGAGTTCGGGAAGAAAATTTTGGCTCTATCTCCAGTAGGTTTAAAAATTTGTGAGATTTCACTAGTAACTACAGTAGTAGTGGGATTGGACGTATGTGGATAATATGTAAGCGAAGTTGCTTCGTTTTTACTTCTCGTGAGGTGAAATATCAGTTTGTCTCAAGGTCGTTAACTGATTTGCTTTCTAGGGATTGTGTAGAGGTATTATATGTTTATGCCTCTAATAATAATGTTGAGAGACGTTTGTTGTGGCATCGTAAGGGTAAGATCTCTTCTGGATGATGGGGTTGGATGTTGTCATGGGTGACTTTAATGTCATTAGGCTTCATTCTCAAGCTTTTGGTGGGTCTCCTGTTACTGGTGACATAGAGGAGTTCGATATGGCTATTCGAGAGGCTGACCTAGCTGAACCATCGATACAGGGCAAGTGGTTCACCTGGACAAGTAAGGTCCATGGGTCTGGTTAATGATGAATGTCTTATGGCGTGGCCAAATATGAGAGTAAATGTTTTACCCTGGGGCATTTCTGATCACTCACGTATTATAGTCTATCCTAGCCTTTAACAGAGTTAGAGGGTGGTTTCTTTTTGTTTCTTCAACCACTGGGTTGAGGAAGCTTCTTTTATGATGTTGTCTCTTCGATCAAGGGTTTCTCCGATTGTCAGTTTCATGAGAAATTTACATAATCTCAAGCTTGCCCTCCGTAGACATTTTGGTAAGAACATTCAGTAGTGAGGAGGTTTGTATTGCTAAAGAATCCATGGATAGAGCTTAGAGAGAGGTTGAGCAAAATCCTAGGATTGATGTTTTGAGCCATCAATCAAATCTTGCCACTGAGGCCTTTTGGAAAGCCATTAGACTAGAGGAAGCCTCTATGCGTCAGAAGTCCATTATTTAGTGGCTGAAGTTAGGTGATCATCAGAACACTGCCTTTTTCTATCGTTCTTTGCATTCTCGTTTGAGCAAAAATTCTATGCGTTCTGTGCTTGATTCGAAGGTTCTCGATTGACTACTCATGAAGGGGTAGCTCAGGTGGCTATTAATTATTTTTTGTAACAGTTTGGGCTCTCATAATATGAGCTATAGAGATTTGTCTCCTTGGATTGATGATATTGTTTAGTTTAGGTGGTCTGAGGAGTGTTGTCATGCTTTATAGACTCCTATTGGGCCAGAGGAGGTTAAGAGAGTCTTATTTTCTATGGATAGTGGTAAGGCTCCTGGTCCTGATGGCTTTTCTGTGGTTGATGAGGATTTATGTGATGTCGTTTTGCATTTCTTTGAGACCTGTTATCTTTCACATGGAGTGAATACTACTGCCATTACACTTATTCCTAAACGTTGTAGGGCTGAACGTATGGAGGATTTCAGGCCTATTTCTTGTTGCAATGTTATTTACAAATGTATTTCAAAGATTTTGGCTGATAGACTTCGTGAGTGCCTTCCTTTATTGATCAGTGGTAATCAGTCTGCTTTTATTCTAGGAAGTATTATTGATAATATTCTTCTTTTTCAGGACCTGGTTGGAGGTTATAATACTAATTCTAGTAAACCTCGGTGTACTATGAAAGTTAATCTTCAAAAAGCTTATGATTCTGTTAACTGAGACTTTCTTTTTGGATTGTTGACGGCTGTTAGCACTCCATTGAGGTTTGTGAGTTTGCTGGGAGCTTGTGTTACCTCCCCGATGTTCTCCATTATGATTAATGGCTCTTTGGAGGGGTTTTTCCATGGGAGGAAAGGTTTACGGAAAAGTGATCCTTTATCTCCTTTCCTTTTTGTGATAGTTATGATGGTTCTCTCTCGTATGTTGAATCGGCCTCCTCAGAGTTTCCAGTTTCACAAGTATTATGAGAAGATTATTTTAACTCATCCAATCTTTGTAGAGGATCTTATATTTTGTGTTCCGGATGATTCCTATCTGACTTTTATTAGCGAGGCTCTTCGAAAGTTTAGTGAGCTCGCAGGGTTTTTGCAAATATGGGTAAAAGTTCTATCTTTGTTGCGGGAGTTAATAATGAGGGTGCTTCTCGCTTAACTGACAACTTGGGCTTTGTCCTTATTAATCTCCCTGTTTGTTATCTTGGACTTCCTTTAATTTCTAGGAAGTTAAGGCCTAATGATTGTGCTCCTCTTATTCAATGGATTTCTAGCCAGATTCGTTCTTGGTTTGCTAGAGTTTTATCGTTTGCTGGTAGGCTTTAGCTTGTTCGTCCTATGCTTCATAGTCTACAGGTTTATTGGGCTAGTGTGTTTGTGCTACATGCAAGTATTCATTTGAGGAGGGTGGGCTTGCTATCCGTGATGGGCTTTCTCGGAATATTTCTAGTACGTTGAAGATTCTTTAGTTGTTGCTGGAAAATTTTGATTCTCTGTGGATTGTGTGAGTGGAGGCTTATATTCTTAAGGGAAGATCTTTGTAGACAATCGATTCTGGTGCTGGTCGGTTTTGGTGTTTTAGGGCTATCTTGCGTAAACGGGATAATCTTCAAGAGCATGTTAAAATGGAGGTGGGGGATGGTAGGCATTGCAAAATGTGGCTGGATCTGTGGTTGTAGAGCGGTCCTATCCTTGATCAGGTTGGTGAGAGGGTGATATATGATGCAGCAATTCAGCGAGAGGCTAGGCTTTATGAGTTTATCGATCCGAAAGGGGAATGAAGGTGGTCGTAGGTTTGTAGCGAGTTGATTGAATTATGGGATATGATTCAGGGTGTTAGTCCATGTCGTAGTGTTGAGGATAGCTGAGTTTTGGTTCCTGGTAGTCAGGGTGTTTTTTCGATTGCTACTGCGTGGAATACTATTCGTCATCGTAGTGTTAGAGTTCGTTAGTCGAGTTTACTGTGGGGTGGAGAGAAAATCCCCAAGCATTCCTTTTGTGCTTGGTTAGCCACTAGAGACAAATTGGGTACTAAAGATAGATTAGGTCAGTGGGATAGGTCGGTCCCATTTGGCTTGTATTCTTTTTTGGAGGGTTGTGAGTCTCGTGATCAGTTTTTTTTTGTCCTTTTGGGTGTGAAATTTGGTCTAATTCAGGTTATGGCTTCCTCTCACAACATTAGGTATTGGGGGGTTGAGTCGTCCTAGATTTGCCATTAGGGTATTGGGAAGGGTGTGAGGAGGAAGTTATGGCGTGTTCTCTATTGTGCTACGATTTAATTTATCTGGAAAGAATGTAATCATCGTCTTCATGGTGGTCAGGCTTGTGCCATTGTTTTGTTTAAGCTCATTCGCTCTTGTGTTTGTGCTCATGCTCATGCTCCTTCTTAGAGTGAAATGCTCATAATCTTATTTAGTTTTCTTTCTTTTCATCTTTCCTTTGTTTGCTTGTCCCCAGGCTGTAGGGTTGTTTTTTCCTCTGTTTGGTATCTTTTCCTGTTTTGTGGGGTTGTTATTGCTTTTGTTGCTTTTTTGTTGTTTATTTCTTTTGGTTATATGGTTTCTTCCTATGTTTGTGAGCGTTCTACGCTCTTGTGCCTTGATCTCAGGCTGTGAGGTCCTCATTGTTGTTGTATAATAATATTACATTTTGAAAAAAAAAAGTTAAGTTTGTCAACATGAGCTTAACTCATCTGGCACCTGTATGTACTTGTGGACAAGACGTCTCGGGTTCAAATCCTCACCCCTACATTTATTACAATACAATACCTTTACAAAAAAAAAAAAAAAGTTGGCCTACTTATTGAGTTTCTTATATACGCAAAAATTAGCACCTTATCCTTGCTTAAATCTACCTTAAACCTTATTAAGACACCGTCTTCTTACTTTACACCTTAAAATGTATGGCAACAAGGCTTTGACACTTCACTAAATCCTTGAACTTATTTTTTTAAATCATGCTTGCACACATATAAACTTTTCATAGAAATCTCTTTTTGAAACACTTTCTCATTTGAAATCATCTTTCAAAATAGTAAAGGAGAATCACAAAACTTTTTAGAAGCAAACTACTCACAGAACGCAGATCAAAACCTCGGCTGAAATGCGTGTCTGATTTCTTCACGCTAAAACCCCCAATGTCCAGAAACTTATTTCGTCCAGAACTTTTCTTCCACTTTAAAACTGAATAACTTAAAATCCATAACTCAAATGAAAATCTTTTCTTCTAAAATATTGTTGCAAAATGTCTTAATATTATTACTTCAGAATTTCAATAAAACATTCCACCAATTGTGTCGTACAGCCTCCTTAGAGTAAAGATGGTCTAGTGTTTACTCGAGAATGACCTTTCTCTCTTCTTTTAGCTCAAACTCAGCTTTTCCTCGCTTCAATAGAACTAGGAGCCCCAATGGAGAAAATAGACTCATAATGGAAACATTTGGGAGAAAGTTTACTCAAAATGCACCACTGGTTAGTGAGAAAATCAATATTGAATTTGGCTTACTTATAAAGTTCCTTGAATACATAACTATTGACACATTATCCATGCTAAAATCCACCTTTATGCTTTGTCAGACATCGTCTTCTTACTTTACACCTTAAAATGCATCCCACCAAGTCTTTGATACTTCACTAAATCCCTAAACCGATTTATTTAAATCATGCTTGCACATATATAAAGTTTTCATAAGAATCTCTTTTGGAAACACTTTCTCATTTGAAATCATCTTTCTAAAATAGTAAAGCAGAATCATAAAAAAATTTGGAAGCAAACCACTCACAGAACACAAATCAAATCATTTGCTGAAATGCGTGTCTGATTTTTTCTTGTCAAAAACCAGTTTGATCCAACTCGCGATGCCCTACAACCACCAATTCCTAGAATTTCACCAAATCCTAAGGGATCAAAAGATTCCACCAATTGCGTCCTGTGACCTCTTTAGAGTAAAGACCGTCCAGTTTCAACTCGAGAATGGCCTTCCTCTCTTCTTTTAACTTAAACTCGACTTTTCCTCTATCAAATAAAACCAGCACCCACGATGTAGCAAATGGACTCAAAATGGAAACTTTTGGGAGTAATTTTACTTAAGATGCACAAGTGGTTTGTGAGAAAATCAATACTGAAGTCGGCCTGCTTATAGAGTTCCTTGCATGAGTACTAATTGACACCTCATCCTTTCTTAAATATGCACTAAACCTTATTAAGACACCTCCTTCTTACTTCAGCCCTTAAAATGCATGCTAACAAGGCATTGACGCTATACTAAATTCTTGAACCGATTACCTTAGATCATGCCTGAACACATATAAACATCTATTTTTGAAAAACTTTCTGATTGGAAAGCATCTTTCAAAATAGTAAAGGAGGATGACAAAAAATTTTGGAAGAAAAGTAGTCACAGATCGTAGATCAAACCCTTGGTTGAAATGTTTGTCCAATTTTTTCTTGTCCAAAACCACTTTGTCCAACACGCCACTCCCAACAACATTCAATGTCCAGAAACTCATTTTTTGCCAAAACCTTTCTTCCGCTTTAGAACCAATTAACTTAAAATCCATAACATAAATAAAAATATTTTATTTTGAAAAGTTGTTGCAAAATAAAAAGTTGATACTTCACTAAATCCTTAAATCGAATGCCTTAACCATGTCAAATAGTTGTCCAAAATGCACCGTTAGCTTTCATCACCAGCTTGCCTAATTTCTGGCCAAGACTACATAACCTAACTTAGGAAAGATATAACTTAAAATTCGTAACTCTTTTGATAAAACTTCTTTCTATAAAGTTACTATAAAGAGAGTTAGCTTTCTTACCTCAAATTTTCAAAGTTAAACGCTAAACTACTCATTCTGAAGCCTTCTTGAGGTGATCCAAACTCAGATTCACTTGCGAGTTGACCTTTTCACCTTCTCTTATCCAAAATCCCAACATTCTCATATCCAAAATGCCCAAAAACCTTTCTCAATAAACTAGACTTAATGTTTGAGCTTTCAAGACTAATTGGAGTGAAAATGACCAAGTGAGTTTTGAGAAACTCCTTTCTGAAGTTAGCTAAAACGCCAACCTTTATAATCCTTCTTTCTCGCCAACCTTGAACACTAAAAAACCCTTTCTAACTTCTATAACTAATTCACCAAGCCAACCCAAAAATGCCTAAAGTGCTATTCTTTGATACTCAACCAAAATTTTCCCTTCTTTCTAACTTCTTAAACTCTTAAACTTCCACGACATGACCTTCCTTCTTTCAACCATCACAAAAAACTTACCAAAACACTTCTCAAGTCTACTTCCTTGTCTTAAATGGCTCTGATACCAAGTTGTCACACCCAACCCCACAAACCTGCTTTCTTGTCTCACAAAATATGGTGCGACTTGGACATCCTTGATGCAGTCAAACGCCAAAGACACTTCTTTTAACTTCCTTAACTTAACTTAATCATCAAAACATTTAACTTCACTAACATCCTTTAGGCGATAAAAGAACTTAACGTGGAAAGATAAAACAAACTTGATTTGTTGTCAGTCAAGTGTTGACAGTGTTGAGAATCAGTGTTGTCAGTCAACTTAACTTCACAAAACTGAGCTCAGTGTTCAAGTGTTGACAGTCATGGTTTTTATGCGAGATCTAAGTAAGCTAAGAAGCTAAAATGCTCATTATTGTAAGGAAAAAATTCTGAAAATTTTTAAAATTTAGGCAAAATTTGAAATCCCCCAAGTTTAGTCTAAACATGTAAGCTAAGCAAGCTATTACCCACCCCCCACTTAAAAAATTACTTTGTCCTCAAAACTTTTGAAAGTTAAAATAAAGGGAGAACAATGGACTCTTCTAGAAGGATCGACATCCTTAACTTTGGTATAAAGCTTGCACAGATAAACGTCTTCATTCTTTTTCATTGATTACTCATCCTTGTTCCTAAAAATCAAAGGAAAATCTCTCAATTTTATTTATTACTAAAATTAGGATACATATAAGTCTTAACTAGTCTAAAATAATTCCAACGAAAAAAACTCATTTTCTTCCTACCTAAAATAAGTAAAATTTTAAAACATTTATGAAATGTATTGTGTATAAATAATTTCACGTAACAAAAAAAAATCTATATTACATTCATTTTTCTTCCATTTTTTGGTACCCATTCTTAGATTTCCTTATTTTCAATTTCAGTGGAACAAAACCCAAAAGAAAAACTCTCAAAATTTCTGAAATACTTTCAAACCTTACCTAGAAAATCTTAAAAACTTTTTATTCCATAAGTCTTATCTTTGTCCTTATTCGAGCATTGTCCTTATTCTAAGAACAAAATTGATCGTCCAAATATGTCACTTTTAAAATTTCTATTTGTTTTTAGTCTCGATATAGATTCAATTCGGAGATAAGAGATAATCTAGTAAAAACGGTGTTATTTGTGAAAGATGGAGAACTTTTGGTGCTATTTTCAACCATCACCCAGTTAAATTCTATCTAAAACGAAATGAAGGCTAGCATCGAAGACAATTTATGATTTAATGCAATATCATGTTACATAACTTGACAAAAACAACAAAAAAAACTTCGTACATTTTCAGTTAAAGGAAACATTTGGCCTCTTATCACGCTCTTCCTCCACTCAACAACAACATCATGCTTTTGGTTTGTTTTCAAAGAACAATCCTAAAATTGCGAGAAAGAAAATCGAATTCAAATGTAAGATTATAGCTAAAATGAAAATTTTAATCATGGAGATGAAAATTTAAGCATCTTATAATAGTACAGGAGCTGCAAAAGAGCTCTTTTCAACCACTACAATAACCAATTGAATGCTAATGTTCAATCAGATGTGTCAGGATTTTGCCCCAGCATGGTTTCTAACGACCTCACATTGATGTCAAATGGAACAAGTTTCAAGGGGTCCCATTTTGGAGGGCCAGTCCTTTTCTCTGAAACAAATTTCTCTGCAAGATGATGAGAGATAAGGATGACATGATAAGAAGTAACTACAAATGTTTCTAAGCGTTTTAAAGACTTAAAGTATACGGAAGAACAATAACTTTGGAACATATACATATACTAGTTAAATAGGTTGTAGTTATAAATTTTGTCAAAACTCAGTAGTTTAATCTCTAGTCTACAACCCCATGAGATTTAAACAGACATTTTCTAATTGCCCACCTAAACAAACATGTTGTATCACATTCAACTAGTTCCATAAGACTCGTATAAATGTTTACAAAAATCAAATCAAATCAAATCAAATAACCTCGTAATAAAATAGCCCCCAAAAAGTGGGATCGTTTTAACGTCTGTAAACCTAATAGAAAGTTAAAACAACCCCACTTTTTTGGGTTATTTTATTTTATTTTTGTTAACTTTATATGATATAAATGTTTAACACTGCATTATTCTTTTTTTTCTATTAGGTTAACAGATGGTGGGCTGCATTTGACAGAATGATGATTCTATAACCTTACTGATAGTTTCATTCTTACCATTCGTAGACATAATGCATGACAGCTATCCAATTCTATTTCATGTTCTCGAATGGCTTGGTTTGACAATAATGTTAATTTTTGTTTTCTGTTTTAAAAAAATAACCCTGCTTACTAATCTTTTTTTTTTCATTTGGCATTCTACTTTTCCTACGTAGCTTTCTTTCCCTAGAATAGAAGTACTAGTATTGATAATAAATAATATGGATGATAAAAAACTTTATCACTCACTTGGTTCAGCCACTGACTACTTTAGGAATAGAAGGTAAGTCCCAAACAGACTCTTCTGCTTTAGAAACAGAAGGTGGGTTTGGTAAATTGCTCGCATTGTATGAGCTGTTAACTAAACTCTCAATTTCATCGAGACCAATTTCTCACTCAAACATGGTCTTGAATTCTCTAGAAACGTCCTACAGACAAAAACGAAGAAAAAAAAAACTATAATAAGATCTATAAAAAGTTATACAAGAAAATCTTAAAAATAGATATGCAAGTCGTAACAACCTTTAAGTTCTCTTATAGTGGGTTGAAATGCACGTAAGGTCTTCTCTAGAGTCCAAGCAACCTGCATGTAAATAAGTTAAGTCAACTAAATTTAGGACTTGCTTATATGTTTTAGGTTAAATCTTCTAAAGAACTTAACAAAAACCTGCCCCAAATGGTTTTTCAGGTTTTTTGTTAGACTTGGTAATCAATGTCATGTCTTGTTTTTATCTGATGCATAGATACTTTCGATCAAAAACAATTCCTTTTTGTCTGGTAGTTGGTTGGGATAATTAAATTTTCAAAAGATAACTTGAGGTTTATCTATTTTGATATCTAGTTCCAAGTTCAATAGATGAGCTTACTTGAACAAGATTTCTTTCTTTCTAAAGCTTCAACTTTCAAGTCCTGGAAGCCTCTGAAGAGAAGTTTTTTAGAATTTCAACCAGGCAGATGCTATATATGTTTTGATAAAATGCAAGATTTCAATAAGGAATTCTCGTCTTCCCTAGCCAACACCTTGGAAGTTCTATAAAAAGAAGATCCCAATTGATTGAAAATGAAAAAAAGAAAGTTAGCATATTCACAAATCACAACTCAAAAAGTACAAACATTACATGAAAAATTGCTAAATAATAAAAACAAAAACTGCAATCTGAGTGGTTGTATCACTTCACGCAAGTGATTCACGTTATCTTGCATAACTTCATTGACAACAGTTTTGTTCTTTATAGCTTTGGCACGTTGGGCAAACCTCAAAGTGCTAAAACTTTCACTCTTGTAGCTACAAAAACAACCCAAATAAATTTTCATTTCAAGAAGAAAAAAGAATCTTCAAGGTAAGAGGCGCCCTACTATTATATTAACCTTTATGATGGAGAAATGGCACAACCATCACTAATTTTGCATTTCCCCTTAAAGAGATTCTTGAAATAAAAAAGTGAGCCTGGAGTGTCTGTATGAGATGTGCCTTTTTTTTTTAACTTTGAGAAATCTCGGAAAGAATATTAATAAGATTTCTGTACCAGAATCTTTTTTCTCAATTAGGAAAGGAGGACTCTCATCAAGGGCGTTTGCCTAAAACTTGTATACACTATCTAAAATCTCCAGAAGCCATGTTATTTCTAACATTTATTTCAAAAATAAAACATCCAACAATATCAACAAGCATTTTGATAAATAATTAGCCAATTAATTAACATTACAAAATAAATAAAGGAAAAAATTATTGGAAAGATCACTGCTTAAATGAAATTTGAAATATCTCCAACTAGTTTTCATTGGTTATCTGAGTTGTGAGAGTGATCTGTTGATATTGCCTACTTCCTTCAAGCGTTCCCCGGCTGCACTTGTTAGCTTCTGCATCTCAGAACCAGCTAAATCAACAAGATTTATTCTACTTGTTTTAAAGCCACTTAAACCATCTACTAGCCTCTTCACAATAAAATGATTGTGAGCGTAAATTTTACAAGTACTAGTCCCTTGAATATAGAAACGTGAGACTCGTGCTTTCCATCCTGAACAACTGAGCTGGACTTCAATTTACAAATTCATTGCCTTTTTTCGACCATGCCCACAGCTGTTAGTTGTTACAAGCCCATCAAATACTTCTCTTATTTGTTTTTTTTTTCTTTTTTTTTTTTTACTTTAGTCCAATGATACCATATATTCGAGATACCAGTAACATTATTTTAGCATTGCCTTAGATTGGCATTAAACAATGCAGGTAAAAAGAGCATGTGATCACGAACTCTCAGAGTTAACACGAGTTTCACCAGTCCTCCTATTTGATAAACCCTGCATAATTGTTCTAAGATTATAAAGATGGTGTTTAAAACTATATCCAATTCATTTTAAAACATTAACCATGCAAAGGAACAACAGTGGAGATCACGAACTACTTAAGGCAATTTTTCATAATATCTTAATGAGAATGACAAGACTTCCATGGTTTAAGATGTCTATGACACACAAATCAAAACTATCAAGTGTCAAACATTTTTTAATCTGTATTCAAGTTTAGCTTTTTTCATGCTTTAGTAATAGGAACTACTTTCACTTAACAATGTCCAAAACTTGATGATTAATTTTGTGTTGATGATTTCAACCGCATACTGAATTTAGTTCCACCAATCTACAAAATTACAATATTCAAAATATAAAGGATAGCATACAAATTATGTACGGGCATTTTGGCAACTGCAACTACTTTTTTTTAGTACGACGGTTGCAGGGATAGGAGTGCTCTTCAGTGCACATCTTAGAACGAGGAAGACAAAGACCTTCATTAGAAGTCGAGTAACGTCTGCCATCGAGGATACACACTCCTCTGTTAAATTTTCAACATTAACACCAGATTTTACATCTTCTCTAATCTATGAGATGATTCAATGTAAGATCAAATTAATTTTTTTCACCACCCAAATTAAGACAAAAATAAAGCAAAACCCCACAATCACACCACACCAGAATCAGACAACCCAGGGATGGAATTCTCAGGAACAGTCTCCATACTGAACTTCCACTTAAGTGGGTTAGAATAGCTGGCGGTGGAGCATTTTCTTTAGAAGACTTGGGTTTCCGAGAGGTCTGTCGCCCTTGATTCTGGCACCGTTAGAGCTAGGAGAAGAAGGCGGTGGATGAGCGACAAGAGAGCGAGAGAAAAGGGGAGAGGAGAGAGAGACTTGACAATTAGAGAAGAGGGGAAAGAAATTTGAAATGAGAGAGACCATCGTACAAGGAGGATAAAGAAAATTAATCAATTTTCTTGTACAAGGAGGGTAAAGAAAATTAATCAATTTTCTTCCTTTAATAAAATATAAAAAATAACCCTAGAAGGCCTAACTACCCTATTTTAAGGGGACAAAACGTGACAGCACATTTCTAAAATCGTCTCCTATAAGATTGTTTTATTTATATATAAAAAAATCCACCTAGTAATTGAAAGTATATTTTACTTTTTTTTTTCATAAATTATTTGCTTAATACTTATTTTATTATAACAAAGAGATTTCAATTGAAATCTTTAAAGACGATTTGACACATAGGTTATTATTATGGGTTACGGTAACTCAACCCTTATTTGAGAAAAGGGTTATCATAACCTTATTATAACTCGTCTTTCTTCTCTCTTCCTTTTCGATCCCTCTTCAACTCCCTATAACCCAACCTTTTCAACTCCCACGTACTTTTATTATTTCATTTATTTTTTACATTTCTTTTTTATTTATCGAATGTCATTTGTTTTTAATTAATTTAATAATCTTAAAAAGAATATTATTTTTTAATTTATTTTATTTACAAAATTAATTTTAATTAAATATAAATAGTCTTTGTATTTAATATTTTTTAATTTTATTATTTCTTGTCTTTTTTTTCTTCCCTTATTCGTTTTTTACCTTTTCAAATATTTTATTTTAAAACTAATCTATCTATATCTAAACTATTTCTGTTAAATTTAAGTTACATAAAACAAATTTTACTAAATTTACGAAAAAAAATCAAAATCAAATTAAATTAAATAACTTTTGAATCCTTAAATAATCTAAAAAATATATAACCAATATTTTAAAAAGTATTTAAACTTTAAATGTATAAAAATTTTCTTTAAAAAGTTCAATTTAATGAGGTTAATTTGATTTAAGATTTATTTGAATTAAATTTTGAATCTAAATTTTTTTTTATCAAATTATGCTCATACTTTTTCAATATTTACTTTTTTTCTCTTTCTTCTTCATTATTTTTATATCTTTCATTAATTTATTATAATTTTTTTATCATTTTTATTGCCTCATGAAACAATTCTCTTCTGTAAAAAGAAAAAAAAAAACAGAATGTTTAAGTAAAAAGAAAATTGAGAATATTTTATGTTTAAAATGAAAAACAATAATTTATATAATATAATTATTACTTTAAAAAATGTTGAAAATTTTATGTCTTATTTAAAGAAATTAAGACAAATTGTTTTACAAAAACTAAGATAATTTGGTAAATTAAATACACGAAATTTGTGTATTGGAGTTAGAATATGAATTTAAAAGAAAAATTAATGATTTATTTGCACGTAAACAATTACGTAAAAAAATTTGAAACTGAACGTTACATTTAAAGAAATCTCTAAAAATTGTTTTACGAAAACATGACAATTTGGTAAATTAAATATAGAAATTTGTATATTAGGTTTAGAATATAAATTTTTAAAAAATGTATAAAAAAATAAATTTCATAACACTACCTACATAACTTTTCCTTTAAACACATCTTTATTATAATCACCCCATAACCTTCTTACGTAATCTTTCTTCCAAACACATATTATCATAACACTACTTACCATAATTCTTTCACCAAACACATATTATAATAACACTAATTTTATGAAAACACTCTTCTCAAAGATATAGAAATATAATTTTCGAAATCCCGGGAAAAAGAAACGAGACCCAAAATTTTGATCCCAGGAATACTGATGCATCCTCGTTGCTTGGGAATGTGAAATTCCAACAAAATTGAAATCTAAACTCCTTACCTCCCTCCCTGATGTTCAAAACATTCCATTGGAATAGACCACCCAAAATACAAAAAAAATTATGGTATCAAGTTCAAACGAAGGTTCGTAGTTGAGACGGTTAAAGCTAGTATCATCAAGTTGAAAGTTAGTCAACAAAAGAAAGGAAAAAGGAAAAAAAAAAATGAGCAAATTTTCTTTTTGCTAATTACCATCTCTTTCTCCACCAATGCTGAAAGCTCAATCACTCTTAGAAACAAAAACAAAAAGCAAAGGACAAAACATCAAAACAAAACAATGATCTGATACAAAATGACAACGATGAACAATGATGGTTCCACCTCATCCATCAAATTTTCCTCTTCAATTCAACTCCTGCCATTTAAAATTTCCTGAAAGTAGCATACTACGTATAACATACCAAGTGGTTTACTAGCAATCTTTTCTTTTTTCGTATCTGTACATTACTCAGCAAGGTAATACAAAATAATAGCAAGTACATGCTTCATTCAAGGATGAGTGACAATATGCCTCCAGAAATCGGAGTGTCAACAAAAGAGCAAAGACAGAAGGATTGAACTCTATACGTATAACACTAACAAACAGCATGGTTTAGAATGAGTCAGATTTAACTCGGGAAGTTCATAAAGCATACCCGGGTGGTTCTGGAGCACGCATTTACTTCATAACCTCCCCCTAATTGTGTAACAAAGCAAGCTCCAAGTATAGATACGAAGTACCCTATCTCCGTTTTGTAAATTTAACATTTTCTGGATGATGGATACAGACTAAGTCTAGACAAAAATTGGTAATCCTCATGGTCAAGTATATGCATAGCAATATCACTTGCTGAAAGAAGCTGAGATTTCCAATTGAATAAACCCTACCCTCCAGTTCCAGCATTGTCGGATACTACCTTATCACTTGAAGTAACAGAGTTTGCTTCACTAGAAGTTAGGCCACCTTTTTCACCCTGACCAAGTACGCAGTTGGAATCTTGATCAGGGAAAACTTCCGATTGCAACGAGGGAGAAATGTTATTTACATGCAACCATGTGAGTTCCCACAGGCTGTCTCCACCTAACGCACTCCTCTGAACTAGAACCCCCTTAGTTTTCATAACAAGCAAGTTATTCTTGAGGAGTTCAGGCACCAACTCCTGAAGCTTCTCGCTTCTTTTTCCTCTAACTTTAGCTTTTGCATACTTTTCCATTCTGCTAAGAACACCAAGCCATAGCTTGCAGAAGGTTGTTAATTGAGAAAGATCCTGGAGCAACAATAAGAACACTTTGAACAAGAGTTTCACGGCAAGGATCAGTGTCCCTTCCATGTTTCTGTAATCTTTCTGAGAGTGTCCTTGTGCAATTTCTAGTAAATCGTCAAGAACTGTGAAGATCACAAGATCGAAACACTGTAACCACAAATCATGTGGAAGGCAGATTTCATCAACACCTGCTAAGCACTTTTGCAATGACAGCAGAGCCTGATTTCTAACCTCCTCCCTCTGATCCAAGCAAACTTTTCTCAAACCTTGCACAAGCCTCAGCCACATGTCTCCAATATCTTGCAAAATTTTAATGACTTCATCCTCCCTCGCAGCTTCCTTACCCTCCTTAGCCCACCGTCTTAAACAATCAACAGATCCAGCCATAAGATCCAAAGCATGCAAAGAGCGTTCAACCTGTCCGACACGAGACTCAGCAAATTGCCTTGAAGCATCAATGCAGAGGGTATAATTTGCT
>JBBPDI010076685.1:0-15022 GCA_037974545.1 Cucumis variabilis | reverse complement strand
CAAAATCAAGAAATTAGTAATACTTCTTCTCTTTGGGATACCTACCCAATTCTAGTAAATTTTTGGAGTCAAAATAATGACATGAAACCGGTTAAAAACTCCACCATAACCCAATGCAAATCCAATGCACTATTAAATCACATGGATCTAGGAATGACTTACTATATTCGATTTGTGGACAAGCTATAATTTGAGAAACGAAGACCTTACGGCTAGGCGATGTGCTAAGTTAGGTTAACGCGATAAGAGTTGTTTAATATGTTTTGAGTTGAGCAAGTAGAAGCCAGAAGTGGAAAGGGAAGACACATTGATCAAATTAGTCAGATTCTTATATATTGGGTTAAGGTTAATCATGATTAGAGGAAATATTAAACTTACACGTGTAAAACATTAAGTAGGAGCTAACAAGCTAAGAAGAGTTTAAGAATAAGAATAGTTTAAGAATGACCAATCAATTTTAGGATTAGTATCAATAGGAAAATTTTAAGTGTTGAAGTTATGCCAAAAAGACATAAGGTGAGAAGAGGAGACTTTGAAGTTAGGTGATAAGAAGGGCTAGAAAAGGGTTAGGAGAAAACATGTAGTATTTGAACTCTGGCCCATAAAACTTTCTCTCGCCTACTTCTTCTAGAAAAACTGATGTTCTACAATGCCTTCCATATAACCCTCAAAAAGAGCCATTCTAATGCTAGAATGGTAACTATTCTTGTATGCAAATTCAATCAATGACAAACATTTATCTCAACTTCCTTTGAATTGCATAATGTAGGCTCTTAACACATCTTCCAAAGTTTGAATAGTTCTTTTAGATTGACCATCTATTTGAAGGTGAAATCGAATGCTAAAACGTAATTTGGTTTCTAACACTTATTACAATTTTGGCCAAAACTTAGAAGTTAAACGTAAATCTCAGTTAGAGATTATGGACACTAGAGTTCCATAATGGCTTACAATCTTATCAACATACAACTTAGCCAATTTGTCAAATGGAAATGTTTGCTTGATAGGAATAAAGCGTGCGATTTTGGTGAATCTATTCACAATCACTCAGATCCCATCAAATCCATTAGGCATTCTAGGCAACCAAAACAAAAAGTCCTGGTGATATGTTCCCACTTCTACTTTGAACTTAGCGAAGGGCATAATAATCTACCATTTTTTTGGCGGTGCCGTTTGACTTGTTGACAAATCAAACACTTAGTTATAAATTTAGCTATTTCTTGCTGCAGACTTGGCCTATAATAGTAGGATTTTAAAGTTATCCACATTTTGGTACTTCAAGGGTGCATTGCGTAGGCTGAACTATCAACTTCTTCTAAGATATTTTCCTTTCACAACTTATCATTGGGAACACATAATATTTCGTCTTTTAACAATGCATCATCACTTCTAAATGCATTGTCTGATCGCCATTCATATCTCACTCTTCCTTAATATGAGATCTGTAGGTTGGGATTTAATAATATCTTATTTGAGTATGGGCTTAACTTGAAATCGAGCTATTAAATTCCTAATTGAGCTCAATCTACTCAACGTGTCAGCTACAACATTAGCCTTTATAGGGCAATACACAATAGTGCAATCATAATCTTTAATGAGTTCCATCCAATGTCTTTATCTCAAATTCAACTCCTTTTGATCAAATATGACTTCAACCTCTTGTGGTCAGTGAAAATGTTACACTTCTCTCCAAATAGGTAATGCCTCAAAATCTTTAACTCATGTACAATGACTGCTAACTTTAGATCGTGCATTGGGTAATTGCATTCATGCAATTTCAATTGTCTGGACGCGTAGGCTATCACTTTCCCTCCTTGCATCAGAACACTTCCTTGGCCATGGTGGGATGTGTCACAAAAGACTTCAAATTCTTACCTAGGTGTAGGCAATGCGAGAACGGATGTAGTAGTAAGTCTGCATTTTAACTCTTGGAAACTTTTCTCTCATTCATGCATCTACTCAAGTCTCATGACTTTCTTTGTGAGTGTTGTCAAAAGAAAAACTAGCTTGAAAAATCCTTTAACAAAATGCTTGTAATAGCCCGACTTTCAATCCCTTTGAAGATATAATGTGTTCAAGGAACATTACCTGATTAAACCAAAACTCACATTTAGTAAACTTTGCGAACAACTTTTCTTCTTGTAGTGTTTGTAACACGATCCTTAAGTGTTCTACGTCGCATCAGGTAAGTAAATCAAAATGTCATCAATGAAAAAAATGACAAATTGGTCCAAGTATCGATGAAATACTCTATTCATCAAGTTCATGAAAGCAATTGAGGTATTGGTCAATCCAAAAGGCAATACCCAAAACTCATAATGCCTATAACTCGTTTAAGTGTTGTCTTCAGTATGTCTGATTCTTTGGTCTTTAGTTGATGGTAGCTTAAACACAAGTCTATGTTTGAGAATACTAAGGCTCCTTTTAGTTGATCAAAGAGATCATCTATTCGCAGATAAGGGTATTTGTTCTTGATTGTCACTTTGTTCAATTCCTAGTAATCAATACATTACCTCATTGATCCAATTTTCTCCTTTACAAATAAGACAGAGGCTCCCCGAGGTAAGGCACTAGGTCGAATATTACCCTTCTCTAACAACTCTTGCAATTGATCCTCTAACTTCTTCTGCTCGTTCGATGCCATACGATAAGGAGTTTGAGAAATTTGTATTGTTTCAGGTACAACTTCAATCATAAACTCAATTTCCCTTTTTGGACATAATTCACTCATTTCCTCTAAAAACACATCGAAGTACTCATAAAATATAGGTACACTTCTTGGGTTGTTCCTTATCGCCTAGGTATCTACTACATCAGCAAGGTAGGCATAATGCCCCTTCTTTATCATCATCTTCACCTTTTTTATTATATTTGCTAATTTCATTTTCTTGTTGCCTAGAAATTTAACCTCAAATTTTCCTGGTCCTCTCAATACTACCTCCTTATTGAAGTAATCCAACATTGCATGATACTTGATGAGAAAATCAATTTCCAAGACCACGCGTAGTTCATCAAGGTCAAATAAAATCAAGTCTACTTTTATTGTGACGTTCTTAATCTTTACCTCACAATTCTTACATACGAAATCTACCATAAACACCTTGCCTGAAGGTGTGCTAATTAACATTTCACCTTCTAAAGGTTTTATCTTATGGTCAAGAGATTTAGCATGCAGTACATAAATGAAAGAGTATGTAGCTCCAAGATCAATCAACACTAAAGTAGGAGAGTTATAAAGTAGTAACGAACTTGTAATCACATGCAGACTATTCCTAGCCTCATTTTTAGTCATCATGGAGACCTTCCCTTGGAACTTGGGTCTCCTAGGTCCTTTGATTTCACTCGACTTTTCTCTAGCTCCATTTGGATGATAGGGTTGGTTTATAGATTGGGATACATTTCATTGGGTATTATGAGTTCCCAAGTTAGCACAACATTGCAAAATGTTCTGGTTGCCTACAATTAAAGAAAACTTTTAGTAGACCAGGTCTTCCTCTAGGATTTAAATTCTCATTACTTTGCTCACCACCTTGCATGTTATTATCATTTTTAACACTTAGGCCTTCCTTTGCGTTCTTGTTTTTCTCTTCCTCTATCAAGCTTCTCTCAACTTGCATGGCAGCTTTAACTACTTTAGCAAAATATGACCAGTCCATGGTGTTCTAAACTTTGCCTTCAATTTGTTCTTAAAACACTTACATTTATCTAACTCATCAATCACAAGGGCTAAGGCATACTTAGCCAATTTAGTAAACTTTTTCTCATATTATGCAATAGTCATGTCCCCTTAAACCAAACTTATGAATTCCTTCCTTTTTGTGTCACCAAAAGAATTGAGGGTAGGACTTATTGTAAAATTCTTTTCTAAACTTTACAATTTCATGTGTTTTATGCTTTTCTTGATGTTTGTTTCATTTATGGATTCTTTTCCTACTTTCTTTTGTTCCTTACAAGGATAACTTTCATGATGAAATCTATGCTAAGTTATTTAGGTTGTACCTAACGATTACTAATTTACGAATAACATGACGCGAAAGAGCCTTATCCCTGTTTTACTGCTCTTTAGTGCTTTTATCATAAAATTTTAGGCAAAAGAAATGATGCTTTGCGAAATAACGTCTACGCAGGAAGACACGTTTAACTTGTATGAGAAAAAAGAAGCAAGGTAGGCACGAAAGTTAGAAAAAGTATAAAAGAACAGCCTGCACAGCGCCAATGTATCTTTTCATGAGCATTAATGGCGCTTGGGCTCTTGTCAACATCAACTCTCGCCTATAAATGAAGTCTCTCACTTTAGAACAAAGTGTGCATACTTTTGGTCGGATAACAAGTTCTTACATCGTCCATCCTCCCTGTCCTTAAGTTTCTAGGTGAAAGCCCAGAACAAAAGAGAGAGAGCATTCTTTCCACTTCATCTTTCCCCTCATTAATAGTAAAAAATCAGAGCTAAAGAGGATGAGAAATCATACTTCGAAGCGTAGCTCTTTCTTTTGACTTTTTGTATTTATATTATAATGTATTGTAATATGTACTCCACGGTCGAAAGACCTAAAGTTATTTTATTCAATGCATTACATTTCTTCTTTCATTCTCTCGTATTTCTATTTCTTACCTTCTAATTTAATTTGTTTAATTGGCTTGCTAGCAATAGAATGTGTTTTAATGTGTAGAGAATCATAACATTCGTGTTTTGAGTTTTGCTTAGTTAAATGGGAATATCAAGAACATTGTACATTCGAGAGAAGAACAATGGTTTTGATTGTAATCATCTGACAAGTGAGAACATGCATTTAACAATGTGTGGCAAAAGCACCAAAAGGTTGCTCGCTTTAATCAAGAATAAACAGCTTAGAATGCTTATAAAATGATGATCTCGATGGGCGAGCAAGTATGGCAAAAAACGTCGAGAGGTAACTTACCCTAATTTAGAGTTAAAGTATGCTTTGTATCACCTTGAATCATTAAGCACAATTTATTGCATTTAGATAATTAGACTATTCCTTCATCCTCATTTCTATAATGAGTTCAAGTTACATTTTCCTCATTTTGCCATGTCACCTTGCACTGCCAAAGTACTAAAGTGTAAATAGTTTAGTATAGAAAGTATACTAGTTCATATCCATACTCTATAGTTTATACCACATGATTTAGTTGGACAATAGGATAAAGTATGAGTTTGAATTCTCTCTTTTCGACCCTGGACTTACCAGAAAACCTCTCTTCGCTTACACTCTGGTGATAGAGAGAAAACTTGCACGATAATGTTTATCTTTAGCGATTTAGCAACACATGAATAGGAGTGCACCTTTTAGCGCATATTCTTATTTAGTCGCCTAATAGTTGCTCAATTAGAGCTCATCATGTTAAACTTACGATCATAACGCATGATTAAAATATAACATCTATGGAAGAAACAATTTCTCGATTGGCATAATGTCCCACTTAGTGCCCGACCATGTTATTCTTTTCAACACATTCCTCGTGTCGTTCCTCATTGGGCTTTTAAAAATAACTTTACCAAACGTATTATCATCTGATCCATAGAACACATTTATCTCATAAGGCCTAAAATAAGCTTTTTATTTGCTTTACCACCGCGTAGTTCGCTTCTTCATCTATAAAACCTTTGTAGAATAGATTAACTATGTATGACCTTATTTCACTCACCCATTCAAAGAACTTTTGCCACTTGAACCCATGGATGGGTGTTGATAAAGACGTTGGCAAAATGCCTTTAAACGGTTAGAGCCCCTTCTATATCTTGAAGTATTTGTAAACTATTTCACTAAGAGGGGCTAGTCTCATCGCATTCTTCGTCATCTTCTTCTTCTTGGGTTGTTTCACCTGGAGAACCCTTCTTCTTTTCTTTTTCTTCTTGGCTTTTGGCGAATTGTTCCCTCAATTCTTCTTCATCGTCACCTTCTTTTTCTCTGAAGGTTTCACCACTTCATCCTCCAAAGGGCTCAAATCTTCCAACTCCCTCTCTATCTCTTTGCAAATCTCCCTACTAGGAGTTTTCTTTGCCTTTCCCTTCTCTATAGATAGGGGTATTTGATCAAACTTGTTGAGGAGCTCTCCTCTCTCCCTCAACTTTACATCTTTCTTTTCTAGCACGAGGACCTTGACGCCTTGTACCATGACTTTCAGTTTTAGAAGGTCAGACGCGACCATCTCTTCCTTTTCTTAGGCATTCCTCGTGAACCCTCTCAAATTCAGTTGGCGCAATAGAAGAGGATGATTCCTCTTTTTATTTCTCCCCTTGTTTCTTTAATTCCTTCTTCTTTCACCTTTCGTCCTCGTCCCATTTTTTATGACACTGTTTTTCTTCCTCCTTGGCTTTCCTTTCTTTTTCTTTTATTTCCTTCCCTTCTCTTTCTCATAACACTGTTTTTCTTCTCTTTCTTATCTCATTTTCTTCCCCTCCATAACCAACCTCAATACATCAACCACATCTTTATCATCAACATAAAGATCCACTCCCTTAATCCTCAGTGGCTACTTCATTTTGCTACCATACCCTTCACACTTTCTCCTCTACACCCCAAAAGACAGTTCAAGTCAATCGAATGCCATTAAGTTTGCTCTAGGGGATCATGACTAGGTTGAGCTTGCTCTGAATAGGATGATTAGAGCATAGTTGATCCATTATTTTTTGTAATTTGGTGGGTTTGGAGGTCAAATACCTCTTGATAGTGTTTGGGTTCCTTGTCAGCCATTGAAATGAGAAAAAAATGAGAAATGAAACATCAATTCACTAGAAAGGTCATCATAAAATGCAAAAACTCAGAGCTTTAAGGTACGCAAGTTTCACTTAAACACCTTTTGAAACAAGTAGTTAAGATTTAGCATGTTCTTATTCATTTTAATGTACCTTTTTCTGGTTTATGTAGTTCGAAGGAGCGGAGAATAACTAATTATTTAAGATTTTTGGATTGAGTTAACTATTTTTTATGTATTTAATGTTTTTTTATTCACTTTAAAATGACTATTTTTTGTTCATTTTGGTATGCCAAATGAAATTTAATATATCTCATATATGTACTTTGACACACTAAAGAGTCATGGTTTGTCATATTTTAACAAAGTATTGAGTTATGGTTTGTCATATTTTGGACAAAGTATTTATGATTAGAAATATTTTCATTCTTAAATTTTTTGTTGCCAATGTTTGATATATTTTTTTATAAATAGGAAATACATTTTATATTTGAAAATTAGTTTAGAGCATATAATATTAATAATAACTTTGAAAAAAATTTAAATCATTTTTTGCCAAGTTCTTTGTGTGGCTAGAAATTTGTTGGCAATTAGAGAGCTCTGACGACATTCTACACATAGACAAAAAAGAAACAAATATTATTTATCGATGCATCATTTGTAGCCAAAAATGTTCTTTTTCCCGACAAAAATCTTTTTGTTTGCAGAAATAGTTTCTGCCCACAGAACAAACATGGCCAGAAAGTCTAGTTTTGGCGATTATATGATGATCGTGGGTAAACATACCTTTCTGCCGACGTTTTTTTTTGTGGCCATAAAATCTATTTTTTCCAATGTGATGATGGTCGTGGGCAAAAATAGCTTTCAACTGATGTTTTTTTTTCTATAAAGTCTATTTTTGTCGATGTGGTGATGATCGTGGACAAAAATATCTTTCTATCAACGTTTTTTTCATGGCTAGAAATGTCTTTTCTGTCAATGATTTTATTTGACGTGGACAGTTCTCCTGTGTCAACAACGTGGACAAAGGAAAATACAATGGTGTTTCGTCCAAGAAACGTGTTCACGCAAAGAAAAAAGGCAAACAGAAGCTCTGTCCACTTTTTTCATAAGAACTCCCCACATTTTTTTGAGTTGGCAAAGACAAAAATTCTTATACTGGGAATGTGTAATTGATACGTTCTCATCATCTATAACAATACACGCTCTCTTTATGAATAGAAGAAATTAGTACTTTCGCTCATCTTGTAAGCCCTAAATTCTTTTATTCTTTCTTTAAAATACTAGGAAATTTTGGTAGGTTGATTTTGAACCAAGGGTCTTGAGATTTAAGTTTCATTTGTTTTTCAAGGTTGCTAAATTCATTTTCTTAATTTTCTAAAAAATAGAAATAAATAAATAAATAAGAAATTTTGTGGAAGAAGGTTGGGTCTGAAAGTTTTAGCAAAAAGAAAAGGAAGAAAAAGTGGTTATTATTATTATTTTTTTAATTATAGGAGTGAGGCATTAATCAACATGCTTGTCTTTTATCTTTCAAATGTTTTTTTTATCCATTCCCCCCTGTAGCAAAGGACATCTAGCATTTGACTTACCGTATTGATTGTTTGTCGTGCCATAACTGAATCACATCATCTTTGTACTGGACATTGTCAGCTTGTATAACATGTAGTATTATACTAGCATAACAAAGTGTTGTTTAAGACTTGTGTATTTAAATTTTGAGGAAAGTATTTGTACTTGTTAAAACTGTACTCTTTTACTATAAATCAATGAAGTATTTCCAAATAAATTTGTATCTCGCATTAAGATTGATGTTTGTGTTTATTCTGCTTACTAGTTGCACAACATATTATCTTGTAGAGAGATTCGTGTTAAATGTTTAGCGCTCACACTTCTACACAATCAAATGAAGTGATTTTGGGGCAGGGCATGAAACATAGTGACTTTAATATCTAATTGTTTGGATACATAATGCAACATTTTTATGACTAGCTTGTCACGTCCCGTCCCAAAAGTCACTCTGTGCGACCAAGAGAATACATGACTGCCTAGACATTCTACACGATTCTCTTCGTGAGATAGCACGCAAAACACCTAGTAAGCGGATTAAATACAATCAACAACTTAAATGTGGTATATGAACTCGAATGGAATAAGGAAAATTCATCGATATTCAATTAGAAGAGTACATTCAGTACTTGGTATAAAATTTCCTTCATGGAACTATATACAACATAAAATAACATTTAGACTCTTCTCGCCTAGCTTCTACATGATATGCGAGTTGACAGTGACCACTATTGAAAAGATGCGCTCACAAATGGTATAGTAAGTGTTTAAGGTCGCAAGTTCAATGTTGATTGTCCTTTGCTACCTAGGGGGAGGGGAAATAAAAACAAACATTTGAAAGGTTAAACAAAAACGTCTAGTGTGTGAAATTTTTAATAAACACTAAGAATAAATCAAACTTTTTCATATTGTGTTACAATCACTTCACCAAATCATATAATAAACGCAGTACTTTGTATTTCAGTAACAAAATACTAAGTTCAAAGCAATTCATTTCAATGCGTTAGGCGATTAACACCATTTAATTTCTCATTCTCAAATATTTACAAATTGAATGGAAAGTGATTTCAAAAAATCTTTCCTTTTAAATCAAGCATTAAGCACATATCATGTAGAAACACACACATCGTAAAGCCTCTTATAATCTCATCATCATATCACAGAATCATTATGCATAATACTTACATCTTTGTATCCTTTCCTCCGCTCAAGCGTTTACCAAACTATTTTGCCAAGTTGCATCTATGCAAAATGGTCTCAACGTATTTAGCAAGTTTCCATCAATTTCATCATGCATGATGCATCTTCCAATGCAAGATGACACAGTAAGCAAAAGACATTTCATACCAGATCACATAACAAGTATGAGACATTCTATTCCAAACCACATAACAAGAATAAAACATCTTATTGAAGGAATAAAAGTCCTATGGCAGCGGAAGATTTTACAGAATCATTTCTCAAATTAATTTGGAAATCTCAAAATACCAGTACATTGGCAAAAATAATTAAGAAACTAATTTTCGTATTAAGACATAAATGCCAAGCATACTTTCTAATTATAGATTAGAGAAGAAAAACTTACTTGTTTATGTCTCTGAATCTACAAAGTAATTCTCCAAATTGAGACACCACCCATTGGAGACCTTCCTATGCTCTAGGAGGAGATTGGTTTGTGGAAACCAATTGGGATGGAAAAAATGTTTAGAGAGAAACTATTTTCTTTTGCAAAGAACAAAAATATTGACTTTTTTTTCTTGATTGAATTGATTAAAGAAAAATATTTGCTTCTAAATATTTATAACTCTCTTTCCTTCTTAGAATAGGAAATGGGGTAGAACAGAATCATGTGATTCTATTAATTTAAAAATATTAAATTAGTAGAAATTTCAAATCTACTAATTAATTAACCATTAATCAATTATTTAATAAGTAATTAAATCATATTTAATTAATATTCCATTTAAATCTTATTTAATGAATATCTGTCCAATATCTTATAGTGTTATATTAATTTAATTAAATAAAACTAAACTATTAATTAATTATTAGCCAAATTAAATATCTTATATTTGACTTAAATTAAATTAGAATCATATTCAAATAAAAGCTTCTCTCAAAAACAATAATTTTAATATGCATCCAATTCATATTAGTGAATCATATCCAAAATAAAATTTATACAATAAAGTTTAATAAATTTTATATTATAATGTAGGGGCATTTTTAAAAATAGCAAAATAAATTAAAATATTTACAAGCTATGGCAAAAATTTGGATTCTATCACTGATAGTCTTCCATCACTATAGCATATCAATGACTATCAGTGATAGAATTTGCTAAAGTTTGTAAATATTTTGTAAAATCTACTATTTTTAAAAATTCCTCTATAATGTATCACTATAAATTAAACTAATTCCCAAAGTAATTTTTGAACATTTCAAATTAGAAACAATATAGATAAATCTCATTACCCTTTACGAGCTAGGAAAGGGATCTAATGGATCTACAGGTCAGAAGCTACAACGATATGAGATTGATTAGCTAAACTCATTAACCACATTAATCAATATTCGTTAACTGTGTCTACACTCAACTAAAGGCTCACAGTTGAACTCTTCTCACTATAGATATATTTTTGTGTCCATGGATATAGACCAATAACAGTAAGTTAGTCCTTCACGACTGATTGTAATACTAGTTGGATCAAATTATCGTTTTACCCCTAGGTTACCTCTAATCCTTAAATATCGGTGTTGCTCGAATGAACAACCTGTTTATGGTTCTACCAATAAACAAAAATCTCTCTCGTGCCATAAAGAGGGTATGACCCTTTGTTCAAGTCTTGGACACACCAGTTAAGGGTACACTCGTCCGCCTATCCTAAAGTAGGAAATGAGTGAATTACATCTTCTGTAATTATGTTTCCAACTCTCCACTCGGTCTTATCTCCAAAATGATAAGCTTATTGAGTCGACGATTTGGTCACTCTCACCTGTATAAATCAAAGAATAATTTCTCGCAAATAGGAGTGCATAATACGTTCAAGATTAAGCTAAGTTACCTAGGTCATGCTAATAAAATAGAAACCTAACTAGTGAACGGAGTTACATATAGTGGTTACTATTTTGCGATCCGATCTTATGTAAACTCATTGCATAGGATATCCTCACTCGCATGTCAACTACACGAACACGTTGGATCATTGTGTTTGTATTAAATACAAAGTGAACCTTATCCTTATACTATAGACCCTTTAAGTTGATCTCGAATATTAATCCCTATATGTCTTTATATACTGTTCAAAACTCATTAAACAACTTAGGATGTTAGTTTATTGGATTTGGGTTATTAAGACAAAAATAATAATATAACCAATAATAATTATTACAATAACAACACTTTATTAACAAGAGTCGAATGAATTATATTTATAATTTACGAGTTTTAGGACATAAATCCCAACACTTATCCCATATCACACAACAAGCTAGGATAACACATCTCACATTCGAACAAACAATAAGTGTGAGGAATAATCTCATCGCATAGGGTACATTAGATAATTTCATTTTACAATTTTAATTCATATCAAAACTTATGAGTTTATTATTCACATGTGTTTTGAAAGCGTAATAGAATCATATATCTCAGGGTTTTTAATGGAAACATAATGAAGGAGTTAAACACATTGAAAATCCTTTTTGGTTTTTGAAAACATTTTGAAGACCACTCATAAATAGATTAGCTTCTTTGCATACTCCTTAGCTGCGTACCCTTTTGCACTTCCTCAAGCTTGTCGAAATCTTAAGAATTCTCTTAATTCTTTCTCAAATGAGCTACAGTAAAAATAGCTTCAAAATGACTGGAATTCATTCATTTATAAGCCTTTTTGGTGATATTTTCTATGCAGAAATGATGACTTGTGTCCAACAATGAGAATCAGTCAATCCTAGGATGCCACGTGTTTTTGTCACATCCTTATCCTACATTTGGATTGGGCGAAAAAGTCAAATCGATCCCCAACTTTCTTACACAAGGATGACATCACTAATTCCAAGTGAAGTAAGATTAAAATGCAGAATAGTTCCTCATGTACTCACTTCTCGATGCATAACAGTTTCATCATGTCGGCCAATTTTGTCGCATGAAATCTAATCGCGTAGGGTAGAATGCTATCAGGGCCTCACATAACTTTTCTTCTAACATCTTTTCTCCATGGCAAAAAGACTCGTTAGCCAAATGTAGTAAATGAATTACTTGTAGTGTATTCAAGACCCTAAATTTTTCAAGGGATATTTTGTCTTCAACAACAGTCCACTTAGCCCTCAGATTTAGGAGAGACTTTCCCATCCTCATTTGTGATAGTTGGATGAGTCCATCCAATCACAATAGATTTTCAAGATTTGTTCTCGAATGACTTCAAATAGGCAGCTGGCATCTTAGTCTTCCAAAATTTATAATTAGTTTCATCTACAAAAGTAGAATTTGTTGTAGACTGACATTCTTTGAAGTTGCCTATCATCAAAGCATCTGACATTCTTTGAAGTTACCCGACATTCTTCAAAAATATATCGATAAAGGTGACCTTCTCTTGTACCAATTGAAATTCGAGAAAGTGATTCTTTGGCACATAAAGACTTATCACACCACACGTCCTAGTAAGTAGAGACACAATAAAAAAAGCAACAAAGAGAAATAATAACAACACACAACAATTGGTAACCAAGTTTGGTGATACAACACCTATGTCTTAAGGGTGGTGTGCGCAAAGAAAAATAATCCATTAATATAATAGAGTTAAGCAGGTACAATGTTCTACTTATCTGTACTCAAGATTACTTTGGCAACCGTAAAGTTAACTCAATGAACTTCTAGACTCCCTCTTATATAAGAGACTTCCTCTCTTTTGAACTTAGGATCCCCATAAGTATGTTGCTATTAGTGTTGAATGACTTACACTCTCTTAAGTGTGTGAGACTACTCTCACTTGAAGTTATCTTTCCTCTTTCACTCATGAACTTCATGAACTCCATTCACTAGTGTAACTTAGGCTTCTCTAAGTTAATGAAAGCTTCTTTCTTAGTTGAGTTGAAAGCAGTGCAGTACGATCGAATTCAACGTAGTCTATAGGAAACTACTCACAAGTACAATAGTAAAAAAAACAAACAAACGAATGCTTCAAACTCAAACTTTTGTCCAAAAGGTTAGTGGGATAACAACTCAAAATATATGTAGCCATTCTAGCAAAAAATGAACAAGAGATATTAAATAGCAAAGCGGTGCAAGGAAACAATTCACAGAATAAAACAACACAACTCTAAAAAAAGCACTAGAACAAATATGGGCTTTAATGTCAGGTGAAAAAAATGCAAAATGGACCTTAATGTTGTTTTTTAAAACACGGATGTTTAATGTCGTTTTTAAACCGACACTAAAGAGAGCTCTTTAGTGTCAGTTTCAAAATGACATGAAACCTCAAGATAATTTTTTTTAATTTTTTTAAAAATCAAGAATTCTCTCTCTTACTTTACCCTTCCTCAAACAACTTGCTCTACACTTTCACGATTTTCTTCTTCCCTTCTCAATCTCACACTATTCTTCCCTCTCTTCTCCGAACAACCACTGTTGCCACCACCATCGTCGCATCCTTCGTGTTCTTCGTGTCCAACTCTCGCCACCACCTTCGTCTCTTTCACGTTCTGATCTTCACCACGTTGGAACCCTTGTCTCCTTCACATGGGTGGGTTTGTTGTACTTTTTGTTTGTAGAGAAGGGGTATTCAAATCTACGTTTAAAATTGGTGATGTCTTCCCTGCATCTGCAAGGCATAATCTCTGCATCTTATTCCCTTCATTTTCTTTGTTTATTCCATTCACACTCTTTCTCTTCAAACCCTTAAAATTCCCTTTCTAAATTTTCATGTTCTTTCATCCATTTCTTCATCTTCTCCCTAATTTTTTATTATTCCTCATCTGGGTTCTTTCAATTTCATCCTCTCCATCAGATTTCCTCTCTTTCCAATCCCTTAGACAGGGCCTCTAGACTCCATCCTCTTATCACCAACTTGGAGGATGAAATGAAGAAGATCGATGCCTTCAAGTGTAAGCTTCCCTTATGTATGCTTCTCTTGAACGATGGATAGTTTCTCTCCACTTTTTATTTCATTTTTTTTACATGGGTTTTTCGATTTTGTTTGATTTATTCTTGATGGGTTTTAGGATTCTCTGGATTTCAATGTTTTTTCTTTTGCATTATTTGAAATGAATCGTTGGTTTGAGATTGACCACTAACGAGTTGTCCAACTGATGCAGATTCAATCGATAATCCATTGCATGTACCTGGAGAACCAATCACAAGGAGCAAGGCAAAGAAGATACAAGAGGCTTTCACATTGTATATTCAAAAGCTGGCAAATGCACAACGAGAGGCCAAAAATTTTGAACCTACATTTTTGTATAATGTTAGTTCAGCAAGTCAAGAAGGAAATGGAGTCAAAATGGCACGGAAAAAGTTATGTGGTTTGGAAGATGGCATGGGAGACAAAAAGAAAAGTGTAGAATTTGTGAAGAGGTGGCTGTCCAACTTGCATCTCTTGGGATTTTGTGATGTCAAAAGTTGTCATAATGAGGAACAGATTACATAGCACATATTTAAAACAATTTAAAAGCAATTATATCTTTTTTTTAGTTTTTGAGAAATGACTGCTCGTTTGACGTGCAATCAAGTTTTAAG